>JAOVVB010065372.1:0-14181 GCA_028570985.1 Heterobranchus longifilis | reverse complement strand
ACACACACACACACACACACACACACACACACACACACACACACACACACACACACACACACACACACACATTCCATTCATTTGTGAAAAAGGCTTTTTCCACAGTATATATTTAGCTCCAGTAACCAGTAAATTCAGGTTTTACAAGCTTGTACATTGCTGCTGTTTTTGTGGAATATGTACGCAAAAATCAATGCGTGCTGCCTGAGAAAACAATAAAAGCATCAAATGCAGTTTAAGATCTGAGGCTGAAATAGGACTGAATGATAATTTACTAACACAATTTATCGACCTTCAGTGGAATGAAAATTGACGGTTATCATACTGTGTACATTTACTTAAGGTATTGAAAAATGATTTTATTTCTTTTATTTCTTTTCAAAAGTGTTTTATCAACCAAAAAACCCTTCTGTTTTCATTTCTTTGAGGGTCATTGTAACTGATAATAATAACATTAATAGTAATTGTGTAATACCGTGAAACCGTGATATATTCTGACACGTTATTGTACCGTAGAAATCTCTTCGCTGTTGCAACCCTCATTGTAATTAAAAATGAATAAAATGTTTATTTGTTTCAAGTTTTATCTGATGTAAATTAATACACCTAACATTGAAACACAGTTCATTGCATTGAACAATTAAAGGACAGTGAAGTTGAAGAACGGATCTTTTAATTGTCAGTATGAACAAAAACTGTTTCGATGTACATATAAGCATGTGAGTTTTGTTTTAAGGCAGACTGATTTTGCATTTGTCATATCAAAAAAACAAAAAAAAAACACAAATTGATTGACTGAACGAGTGGTATTGTCTGTCAGGACATACATTACAACTCTAACTTGTCATCACTGTCAAATTACGGTTTGCTCCACATCCCTGATATCTTATTCTCCGTGTTTTGTCTCCACAGGTCGGTGGCTGTGCTAACAGAGTGCATGAGGAACAAGGCGTTGGCCAAGTTTTTCCGCGAGCGGCAGGAATCTCTGAGGCACTCCTTACCCCTGGGCTCCTACCTGCTCAAGCCAGTGCAGAGGATCCTCAAGTACCACCTACTGCTGCACGTACGTCTGTCTGTCTGTCTGTCTGTCTGTCTGTCTGTCTGTCTGTCTGTCTGTCTGTCTGTCTGTCTGTCTGTCGTCTGCCTCTCGCTCAAAAACACACTTACACGCAAACAATTACTCTTTACCCACAGAAATGCAAGCAACAGGCACACACTTGTAAGTGGGCACATTAACATTTTTTTTTTTTTTGCTATACCAATACAAATGGATGTGTACGGTTGAATAACAGCATTTCTGACTCAGCTCTCAGTGATAATCTCCACTGGAGAAGCCAAATGTTGAGACATATGGTGCTCAGTATGTGTGTTCCTGTGTATGCATTAGAGTGCATGCATATGTTTATGTGCAGAAACACACACATGGGCGCCTGTATGAGTGCGCCCCCTGAGCGTGTGCACGCAGTGTGTGCATGTGCTGACTCCCAGCATTGTGTGTGTGTGTGTCTCGCCCGTGCAGGAGATAGCGAACCACATGGAGAAGGACACGGAGACCTACGAGGTCGTGCAGGAAGCCATAGACACCATGCAGAGAGTGGCCTGGCACATCAACGACATGAAGAGGAAACACGAGCACGCCGTTAGGCTGCAGGTACGACGAGCACAAAAGAAATGAGAAAGATGCCTGATGCAAAAGATTTAAAGGAGACAGATTGTGCTCATTTTCAGGTTTACACATGAGTTTTGGGTTTCTACTAGAACATGTTTACACGCTTTAATGTTCAAAAAACACTTTATTTTTCTCATGCTGACCACGGCTGCTGCACCTGTATTCACCCTCTGCCTGAGATGCTTCATTGTAGCGTCTGTCTCTTTAAGACCCCCCCCCAAAAAAAAGCCCAGTCTGCTCTGATTGGTCAGCGTTTCCGAGTCTTCTCTGGCTCAGCTCGCTGTCCATCATTGCTGACTAACGGAGTTATAGCAGCAGACATGTTCCAGCAGGAACGTGATCCGAGAAATTAACGACATCGGCAACGAGGTTTACAGCTTTCTCTGGCGTTAGCATGTAGCTACACAGCAGTGGAATGACTGTATAATGGAGAAGCAGCACTTTCTACTCTGAAAAATCACCAATAAAAGCTTCTAAACCAGGCGCGCCGCTGGCTCAGTGGTTGAGCGCACGCCCCATATACAGAGGCTAAAGTCCTTTCCGCAGCGGTTGCGGTTTTCGACTCCCGCCTTCTGCTCTTTGCTGCACGTCGTCCCCTCTCTCACCCCTTTCCTGTCTAGTGTACTATCAATAAAGGCAAAAATCCCCAAAATTAAAAAAAAAAGAAAAAAAAAGCTTCTAAACCAAAAAGAATGTGATCTGAAATCAGGGAGAAATTAACAACATCTACAACCAAGATTACAGCTTTCCCTGATGATAGCATGTTGCTAACACTACGTAGCAGTGTAGAAGCTAATGTAAACACTGCAGTAGCTAGCATGCTTTGAGCAGATGACCATACTGTATATAGAAACCTGGCACGGGTTAATGTAAGCTTGAGCCAATGGAAATCATGTGTTCAAAACAGTCTGAAATCTGAGGTTTTTACTTTTACACACCTCATTATTTGAAGCTTTGGTCATCCGACATTGTAACGTTATATATATGACAGAAAATAAGGAAAAGCACAATAGATCCCCTTTCAAGTCTATTTGGGAGCGTCAGCGCACAAACAGGTGTCGTCCCACTTGCTCGAAACCTCTCCTGAATCCTTTAAATGTTGAGCGTGTGATCGCCTCCGTGATGCATCCTGCACGCTCTCTCTCCACGTCTCTCATTATTCCTATGGCTAAAACAGACCAGTTTCAAACCTTTTCTTCAAGGAGCCAATTCTTTTATTGTTCTGCAGAACGGTTATGTGAAGCTTTGAGCGAGCCAAGGCTCTGATCCTCCCCACGTCTTACGCAAGTCGCTGCGTTTTCCACTGGGCTAATGACGGCCTTGCATAAGGAGGGCACATAAAAGGGAAGCTTGTTTCTTTTATCAGCCGGGAGCCCGAACGGTCAGATGAATGCAGGAATGTGTGTGGAAGCACCCTGCAGAAACGATTGGCTCCGTAGAAATTTACAGTTTTTGTTGTTTTGTCCTTTCTATTATCTTTTTTTTCTTTTCTGTATGCATTTTTTTTTATTTTATTTTTTTTACTTTTCCTTAATATTTTTTTTTTTTTTATTTTTTTTTTTTATACTGCATCCCTCCATCCCTTCCTTCACACTTTTTTCAAATCCCAACTTTTAAAAATAGCTTTTCAGTGATTAATGTACCATTTTATTGCTTTAAAGATGCCATCCAGACAAGTTTTAAGATTCATAAAAATACTCTTCTTTGAATAATAATTTGTGTCTGGTATAGTTTTTCACAACAAAAGTTCAATTATCTTGTTAAAATCCTTTACAATCAATGACATTTACTCCTTCTCCATAATTAAACATCCAGAATCTATAAATATGCAAACACTGCTAATTTCAGAAGTTGAACTTTTGTGAAAAAGATGTCACATCACACTTGTGTAAGATGAATATTGGATCAGGATTGACTTCCAAAGTATTTGTGATGTCACAAATCATGCTCTTAGGTCCACCCCTTAAAATCTGATTTTTAATGAGCACTGAGAAACTTTCTACTTTCAGCAGGGAAATGTGAAAACAACCTTTAAGTGTCAAACACTTTAAAAAGTGCTCAGCCTATGAATTAGGTTTGTTATTATCACTCTTGCACTCATGCACATGCTCACTATTTTCTGCATCTTTTTCCATGTTTTATTTTCTTTTTTTTTGCTTAACGAGATCACTTCAGTTTTATTTTTACATGTGGTATGTATGTCAAATGTTTATATTTTTCTGCAACATGTTCTTCACTGTCTGTATTTCTGTGTTTTCTGCAGGAAATCCAGAGCCTGCTGACCAACTGGAAGGGCCCCGATCTGATCGGCTACGGAGAGCTGGTTCTCGAAGGGACGTTTCGTCTGCAGCGAGCCAAAAACGAGAGAACTCTCTTCCTGTTCGACAAGCTTCTGCTCATTACCAAGAAACGAGAAGAAACCTACACGTACAAGGCTCACATACTGGTCAGTCACGCTACATCGGAGACACAAAAATATACAAACGGATGAAAGGCATTCCTAAAATGAACAAAGCGACACCAGATTGATTGATATTCCTTTAAGTGGACACAGAAAAAACATGATTTGACAAAATGTCTTGTAGTGCATGAAACTTTGAATAAAAAAAAGACTTACTTCCAAACATTTCTGCTCAGTAACAGTATTTTTTTTCCGTCCCTGTCTTTTCTGCAGTGCTGTAACCTGATGCTGGTGGAAGTTATTCCTAAAGAACCGCTGAGTTTCAGTGTGTTTCACTACAAGAATCCCAAACTTCAGCACACGGTCCAGGTATGGCAACATTGCATAACATCATAACAAAAGTCAAAGTGAATGCAATTACCTAGTTTCGTTTGAACTACCGGCAGCACTGAGCAAGACAAAGCGTGAAGATTATTTGCAGGTGTCCAGGCTCTCCGCACCGAGTTGCTCAGACATGTCGAGTGTTTAGCGGCTAATGGCGGCGGTCATTGTCGTTACCTAACCACTGTGTTTTGGACCGGCGTTTTGAAAAAAAAAGAAAAGATAATCTGTGTGACGTAAGAAAGCCATGTTCCAAAAGTTTTAAGGGTTTATCCAAACCCTCTCTGCGCGTCTGATATTATCTTCTCTCTGATGTTTCTGCCCTCAGGCCAAATCACAGCAAGACAAGCGCATGTGGATCTTACACCTCAAGAGGCTCATACTTGAAAACCATCCGGCCAAAATCCCTGCCAAGGTAAGAGCAGCCGGGTTCTCACGGGTCCTTGAAATCCATGAAAGAAAAAAAATGACATAGACATAAAAAGATGTAGGGCATTGAAAGTGCTTGAATTTATATATTTAGTGCAAGAATAGAAATACAGGCTTCGATCAGCTGTCTGCATGTGTGTCTCCTCGCAGCAGCCTGGTCTCCTAAAAATGATGTTCCCATAGAAATACATACATTATACATACTTATATACTCCAGAATTACGTTTGTTTTTGACGTATTACAAAAATGTTTCTAATCAAAGTCCGTGGAATCCGTATGTCAGGATGGATGGGTCACAAAAACACAGACTTTCACCCAGGAGGTCGCTGTTTTTGTTCCGTGTGAAACCAAAGGTCAACTAACAAACGTAGTGATTATATTTTGTTACTTAACAAACGTACTGATTTTAACCCAAACCACGATCTTTTCCTAAACCTAACCAAGTAGTTTTGTATCAATTCACAAAGTTAACAAGGTGTTTGAAACTGGGACTGTAATCTGGAGAAAAAAACGTTCAAAACATAATTAAGAATGCAGTTTAGTTGTACGGGAACGTCATTTTGTAGGAGACAGGATAACGCGCCAGCCTGCTAGTTCTCATTCTAAAAATTCTCAGTGTTGTAACAGTGATGAACCTCGATCCGTGTCTCAAACTACGCTGTGTCGGGTGCTTGAATTTGAGGGAATCGGTCCTTAAAAAGTCCTTGAATTTGAAGTTTAAGAAGGTGTCCTGACAGCTGCCTCTCTGTGCACTGATGGCGTACACACGCAGACTTTGAGTGGGATGTATTTGGAAATGTCACTCCCACTTCCTTTCTCCTTCATCTCCATCTTTCTCCCCCCCCTCCTCACTTTCCTTTCATCTGCTCTGATTTCTTCCTCTCATTTATTTTCATTCAACCACAATCACTTTTCTGTCTCTTCATCTGCCTTTGGCCATGTGCGAGTGGAAACTGAGGATGCCTCTCCGGGTAGGAGCTGCTTGTTAAGTGTCAAACTCGAGTGTAATAGTTGAGAGGACTGTAATGTGGCGCCACCTGGTGTCAAAGTTTATGTTCATAATCTAACCTGTTGAATTCATTTTATTGATTCCAGGCAAAGCAAGCCATTTTGGAGATGGATGCAATGCGTAAGTGCCACTTTATATATGTGTAATTTACACAAATCCATATTTTACAGTATATTTAAATGTTGTGTTATTTTGCCACAGGTTTAGCCATATTTATTGCTTTTTATTTCAAATACTTTTATTGAGCCAGAGGAGATTATACATGAAGTATATAGTTGTGCCAATGCTCATTTATAATTATATGAAATAATTATGAAATGATACCCAGTGGTGGAATGTAACTAAGTACATTTACTCAGGTACTGTACTTAAGTACACTTTTGACATACTAGTACTTAACTTAACTTAATTATTTAATCTAACTTAATACTTCTACTTTACTACCTTTATTTGACAGTTATATTTACTTGTTACTTTTTGCATATAAAAACATATGATACAGTACTATACTATACTATACTACTAAATCTACTAGTATCTAAAAGTGGCTCCACGTATACAAACAACAACAAATGTATTTGTTAGTGATAAAAACAGAATAATATAGAAGAAGGCATACTTCATTAATTCTATTTAATAGAAAATATTATATAATAATATGACACTTTGAAAGGAGCCATTCTGAGTACTCTTACTTTTGGTACTTTAAGTGCATGTCTTTCTGTACTTCTGCTTGAGTAACAGTTTGAATTCAGGACTTTCACTTGTAATAGAGTATTTTTAGACCACAGTATTTGTACTTTTACTTAAATAAAGGATGTAAGTACTTTCTCTACCACTGATACTACTACTACTTGTACACTCACAGATATGAGGCAGATGATATAAAAGAAAGAAATTAAAACCAAGAAAAGAGGGAAATAATTAAATAAAATAAAAGTTGACAAAGGAAATAATTAGATCTAAATCTAAGAACAGGAACAAAGCTGAGATAGGGACGTCTAGGAGCATTTATTTCCTTAAATCATCATGTTTTTTGACATCTTTTCTGTCATTTCTTCAGATCATCCCGGCTTTCATTACAGTCCTGATGGAGACAAGAAGGCTTCCCCTCAGACCAAGGAGGGTCCAACTCCTCGTAGAGGACGCAGGAAAGGTAAGAAATCAAAGACATTCAATGTATTTAAAAACATGACACACTTTGCAGGGCTGAAGTTCAACAATTAATCAATAATTTGTTTGACTTTCCAGAACCTCTATCCAAATTATTGAAGAATGCCAAGCAGAACGCTGCCAACACAGACGGAGAAAAGGTGAGTGATAACCAGAGATGATAAAGAGTACTTAACAGAAGTTGTTTGATCAAATATTTGAAAAAAACAACAACTTTTCTCCTCTCCAGAGAATAAGTCTGGGTGCCACCCTGCTCTCGCCAATGTCCCAGCTGGCTTTGGGCACCATCGGTCGCAGCCGCAGCCTCATCAACCAATCACAGGAGTCGCTGGACCCCGGAGATCACTACGACCACAGTGACAGAGAGGAGGAGCCTCATCAACAGGATGCTGATGATGAAGACGACAGCGGCCTGGTGAGTTTAAAGCTGCCACACGACGTTCATCACATATACAGTTGTAGGATTCCAGTTTCATCTCCTGTGCTTCAAACATGAATGTTAATGTTGAACTTCTGCATTCAGGGAGGCGGGAAACGTCTGCGAGTCCCAGGGAAAAGCAGCAGGAAGAGGCTGAACCCTCAGGCGTCTGTGGACAGCATAGAACAGTGGAGAGCCTTCAACATGAGCTCTTCAGACCTGCAGGTATTAATCACACATACACCACGGGAATTATAGCCAGTGATTCTCAAATTGGGGTCCAGGGACCTCCCCACTGTCCTTGCAAAGTTTTCATATTTATTAATTCATTTAAATGATCATCTTTTTTATATTATTTTAAATACTGTAATCAGAATCTGTGTGTTATTTAGCCTATGTATGCATGCATTAAAAACTTTAAAAAAAAATATATATATATTTTACACTTGTCTTCATGGTGCGTGTGTGCATGTGTGCATGTGTGCATGTTCTGAAATGCACATGAAATGATTAATTATTCAAATCTTTCCTCCTGATTTGCCTTTGACATTTTGTTTAGGTGCAGTGTGACTTGCAGCTACTTGAATTGATTGAGATGGTGCAAATATTTTTAATACATGTCTTAATATCTTTCTCTTGTGTTGTTCTTTCACACAACTAAGACTATAGTGTAAAAATAGGCTACATCAAATTATTCCCAAGGACACACATGAGGGGGTCCGCAGTATATTCTCTATCTGAGACTGCTTCAACTATGTGTAAAACAACAACTTCTGCTTTCCTTCCCCCCGCAGAGAGCCAGAGAATCCCTTGTGAGGGAAGGAAGTCACCACCCGCCGCTTCTCAGGACCCCTCACGTGATGGAGGAGCCTCCAGAAACCGCCATTCCCTCTGTCGTAGTCACAGAAAGCGACCATTCTGTGAGGAACATCTGGGCAGACCACCGCGCTCGCAGGGCCATGTTCCCCACCCGCCAGCGAACCATGCAGCCCGACGACGAAGACGAGGACATCTACCAGATGTTTGTCCCGACGGAGCCGAGCGGGCCGGAACCGGAGGTGCCCTCGGAGAGGTCCGGGGCCACCTCGTCGCCCAAGACTGCTCGGCCCTGCAGCTGGCATGTCGAGCAGGTGCCCACCGTGCAGATTGACCCTCCGCCCGATGGGAGCAGAGTGCTGCGGAGGGCGAGCAGTGCGGGGGAGAAGGCCACGGAGGCTCGACAGAGTCCCGATGATGACCAGGCCGGTGGCAGCAACTTGGAAACGATCCACACCGAATCCTCCAGCAACGACATATCTGGGTCGTCCTCGGCCGAGCAGCTGACGATAGACGATATTGAAAATGTGTATGACAACATCAGCTACGAGGACCTAAAGAGCATGGGCCTCGTCAGAAGAGACCCCGAGGAAAGCCAGTCACGGAAAGAAACTTCTACAGATGCACAGGGTTCCCAGGGCCAGGCAGCAAGGGTACTAACTTCTCCAGAGGCCCCTGTAGTTACAGAGCCTGCAATCGAACCGGACAGTTCCTCGGAGAGCAACCGCTCCTCCACGCAGGAGGGGAGGACATTCGGGACATGCGAGCTCAAGATAGTAGAGGAGAACATCTACGACACCATCTGTTTCAGGGAGCCCCCGTCAGCGGAGCTTAAAGGAGCGAACGAAGGCAGCAAACTAAAACAAGAGAGGGACAGTCTGCTGGCCTCGGAACAAGACCTGACCGAAAGCCTCGGGGGGTTCGTGTCCGAGGAGAGCCTCCACTTCGGAGAGGACGACTCCTCCCATCCCGTCCCGTGTTCCTCCGAGCCGGATTACTCCTCCTCGTCGGCCTCGGAGACTTTCTCTCAGCGCTCGCAGAAAGGCGATAAGATGTCAGAGCAAGTCGATGAGATCTGGAACGATCTGGAAAACTACATCAAGATCAACGAGAAGAAAGCTGACAGACTCCCCGCTGCCTTCCCCGTCAGTGCCAGCGAGTCGAAGTCAGTCAAAAACAGCCCGACAAAGAGCCCGCTTGTAGTCAGTCCTCACACTGCCAAGAGTCCCCCGACACATCAGCCTAAACCCCCGCCTGTCACCTCCACGCCGTCGTTCACCATCCCCGTCATCAACCTCCCTGACCTTCCAAGCGAAGGCACCACCGCGGAGGAAAACCACAGCACCTCTCCGACGTCGCGCCCCCTCCCCGCCACCCCGGAGCCCCTCCCGGGCACGGTGAAGAGCATCCGTAACAGACTGGCTCGCCTCAGCAGCGGCAGCTTCCGCCTGGAGGACGACGATCTGGTGGAGCTTCCTCCGCGGAACACCCCTCAGAAGGACATTCCCCTCAAGGACCTTCACAGCTTGTTTCCAGGAGAGCTGGCAGGTCTGGACTCGCCGCTGGCCTCCTCCTCGCTCCTGCTGGGCGAGTCTGTGGACTTGGAGCTGATGGATAAATCAAAGAACCGCGTATTCCTGATGGCACGGCAGTACAGCCAGAAGATCAAGAAAGCCAACCAGCTGCTGCGCATGAGGAGCATGGACCCCGGAGATGCTTGTAGTCGGGCCAGAGCTGAGAAGAAGCAGAAGGACCTGGCAGCCATCTTGGAAGAAAAGAAACAAGGGGGCACTGCCATAGGTAACACAAAACATCTAGCAATGATCGGCTGCTTAAAAATAATAATCACAATTATTTAGGTCAATATTGAGATCACGATTATTTAACATGATTACTTAGTGAGTTTGGAAACACCATGCATTTATTGAACTTTTTAAAATATTCACATCATGTTAATAATACACAAATTATAATATAGTTTAAATAGTCCAGCGCCTCTTAAATAGTTTCTTCTTTTTATACACTTTTGTACAGTTATGGTTACAGACTCTCTCTCCACCTCCTTATATTATATACAGGGAGGTACCCTATACCCTATAGTACAATGTGTGTGTATATATATATATAGTATATATACCCTATATACTATATATGTTGAGTGTAATTAAGTAACAAAACACAATAAACAAAGTTAAAGATACATTTAGATACATTATTATTATTGCTTTTTAATTTTGTAAATATCGCGAGAATATCATTATAGTGATTATAGTTATTTTGGCCATCATGGAGTGAAAATCTGATATCCTGACGAAAACGTTTTTGGGCTCCCTGTTAAAACACCAAAGTCACACAACAACACAAACAAACTAACTGATCGAGGCAGCGGTAGACCAGCAACTCCCTTGTTCTGTGAGGTAAAATTACTGTTTTTGTCAAAGGAGTCTGGTGGCTTTGACGAGAACGTAGCCCCTTTCGGAACATATTTGAGTAAAAAGGCACATAAGTGAATGAACCGCCCAGAAACGGTCAGGAGGTGTGGCCTGCAGAAAGACATTTCTGTTATAAAAATACAAACCTACTCACGCCTCCTCTGTGTTCCCTCTGCAGGTGCGAGGATAGCGGAGTACTCGCAGCTCTATGACCAGGTCATGTTTAAGGATCCTCCCGGTCACGCCCATCCCGGGCTGCCGTCGTCTCCGTCCCTGCCCGAGACCTCCCTGGAGGAGGACTGGCTCCACTCCACTTACAGCAACGGAGAGCTGGCCAGCTTCGTCTCCTCATCCAGCGAGTTGGACGACGCTCGGGCGTCTTCCACCCCGCAGCGCAGACTCACCTCCGCCTGCTCCATCCCTTCCCTCAAGACCTCCCCTCCGTCTCCAACCACCCCGCCGACCCAGAGGTGGAGCTCGTGCATGTCGCCGCCGAGCGAACGAGAGGAGCACGTGTACAGTTCCATTAAGAGACATCCTTCCTTTAACGCTCCGTCTTCGCCCTCAAAGTCGTCCCCGTCCGGTCACTGCCAGTCGCTCGACTCTCTGGGCAGCCAGGAGAAGAACCCGCCAGCACTCAAATGCAACGGACCCACGGACAGACTCCGCGGCCCCAGTCTGGGTCGCGCTGGTCGGCAGAGTAGCCTCCCAGAGCGCTCTACCCAGGGACACTCGGACCTCACGTTACACGACGGTCAACAGGTGGTGGTCCTGAACCGCGCCTCTGCACTGAGCATACTTACCGCCACCCAGAACTACCTGGCGAATTTTAAGGACGACGGGGAAGACGACGATGACTATGTAGAGATCCGCTCGGAGGACGAGAGCGAGCAGGAGAAGGACAGGTTGGCGCGGCGGAACGGCAGCTCGGCGGTCGTTTCCGATCAGAACCGGGGTCTCGTCCACTCCCAGAGTCTGCCGTGCACGCCGGCGCGCTCCTGCGACCCGCTGAGGTCTCTGGACCGCGAGCATCTGGAGAAGTACCTGTGGAGCGAGCCGCAGCAGAGCCAACCCAAAATCGTCCAATCACTGAGGGAGAAGTTTCAGTGTCTGAGCTCCAGCAGCTTTGCCTGAGTCGATACGACGAATAAAAGCCAAATATATATGTAAACATACAGCATATAGCAACAAAAGGGACACTGCTGCTTTGCCTTGAATGCCCTCCCATCCTTCAACAACACAACACATCTCTCAACACATAGATCACTTTCTTTGACTGCAGCCATGCAGAGCGCTGCAGGGAGGTTAGCATCGCCCCGGTTCCCTTGACAAAAAGCCAATGGGATTTTCCCATTGGATTTTGGATTATTGCTGGAAATAAGCTCTGTGGCAAACACAAAAGTTTATGATACTTACACGTTTTGTTCAACAAGATAATCTTCACCACTTTTATGATTTTTGAAGCGTAAATGCAATCGCCAGAAGTAAAAAGCTAACGTTAGGCTATAAACAGGGTTCATACAAAGTCTTTAAAAGTTGGAAAATTCTTAATTTCAACCATTATTTTTTGAAGGTTAGGAATATGCTTGAATTTGAATATATACTCCTTGAAAAATGCTTGATTTTCAACATAATCTGGTGTTTCATCGACACAATCACTCATGTAAACCAAAAATATTTAAATATTTGAGATGAAACGATCCCGTCGTTATATTTGTTTGTCGTTTCCTGGTTTATAGCACCAGACAAAATACAATCAAAGTTAAATAAACAGCTGGTAAAATAAACAAAGTAACCGTATAGCCTACATTGATGGCTGTGGGTATAGAGGAATTCTGTAAACGTTATTTTTTCGCAATTGCATTTATGGTAAGATTTAGATTTGACGATAAATGCTTTGAGAGTCTGGAAATTGTTGGTTTAAGTACCTTGAAAGTGCTTGAATTTTACTCTTAAAAAGCTGTACGAACCCTGTATAAACAAACTACACTGCGGTCGCATGACTCACCGTTTAACATCCTCAACAACCTCTGTAGTCTCATTTAGCCACTTGTTAGCATCCGCCTTTTTTAAGACACGTAAAAAAGATTCAAAATTCACAAGTGGGGTATTTACGGACATATTTCATGCCATAGAACAAAACGTGAAAATCTCGTGTTAACCACAGACCTTATTTCAGGCATCTAACCAAAAAAATCCATTAAAAAAAACCCATTGACTTCAAGACGAGGGAACCGGAAGCGCAAAAATGCTAACTCGTTTCCGTGTTTTAGGACTCATTCCTGCGGCACTCTTATTTATAACAACTTATCGTCTCTGTTACGGGGCTTCAGTGTAAAATACATGATAGGTTACTTCTATTAATAGTCAAAAGCCTGCATGTGAGCTGCCTTAGCACTTCCAGGTTCAGTCTTCTTGTGTTTCAAACAGATCTGACGGTGAAACGTTTGTAAAAGCATTCAGTGTGACTGAATGGGTTTTAATATTCAAAGGAATTCAAACTCTGTTACTGCTTTACGTGTGAGCCTTGTAGAGATAATTGGAGTCGTATGAATTGGTTCCGCTGGAGGACTTTAGTGCCAATAAACTGTTGTACAGTTACAGTAGTTCAGGATATCTGTTACCGATTGTAAGAAATATAAAACCCTGTCTGTGCCCGACGTCTCGAAAAAGTACAAGCATCAAAAAATCGGATCTCGACTCATCGTATCTTTCTTTTAATTTTCTGCTAAGGTTATTTTAACTGCGTTTTCAGCACTAGTTAATCTTAACCTGCGTAGGAGCTGTGAAGCACAGCGGTGGCTCGTGTTTTTTAATTGTGCTTACACACTATCAAACTGTTCAGAACAAGCAGCTTTTACGAATTTGCGATCTTCAGATTCGCTACTATTGTCACTTTTAACAGTTTTTTTTTTTTTTTTTTTTAGCAATAATTGTAACAAAAAGGATGCAGCTGTAAAACAAACACGTTGGTTTAGATCCAGTAGGTTAAGTATCACTAGACTTAGACCTGTAAGTCTATTTTGAAGTTTTCACTCTACCTGCCACCTTCGTCATCGATAGGGTATCACGCTTTAAAATCAAGAGAAGATGCTGATATTTTAGATAATCTATAAGAAATTGTAGGGCTTCATATTTATTTTGAATCTGTGAGATGTTTTTTACGTGTTATGGTCTGGGGGCATCCACCAAATATATGTTTTTTTTTTTAATAATCATACTATTTTTGGTTTTTACGAGGGACCACGAAGGAGAACATTAAGGAGAGTTAGTTAAAACACTACAGTACTGTATTTGGTGGGTTTTTTTCAAATGGATAGTCTGTTTACTTTGTTTACGTTATGGGACACTCCCACCTGTCACACGACTGATATCGCATCCACAGAAAGAAAGTCACAGTGAGATCGTTGTCAATCACTTTAATAAGGTTCATACAACACAATTGTTTTCTC
>JAOVVB010065363.1:0-14183 GCA_028570985.1 Heterobranchus longifilis | reverse complement strand
GTGTCTCCTGTGTCTCCGTCCTGAGTGTCTCCGGGTCTCACCAGGTCCTGGGTTATTACAACCGTCGAGGAATCAACCCTGAAGCCTTTCTGAAGGAAATCAAGTTCATTGCTAGCGACCCGGATGAAAAGCATTTCTTTAACGTGACAGATGAGTCGGCGCTGAAGGACATCGTGGACGCGCTGGGAGAGCGGATCTTCTCTCTGGAAGGTCAGCTGACCTTCGAGTCATCAAACACATGAAACACAAAGACTCCTAATGAATCAGTGCTGCTTTGTAGCAGCTGGATGTGGAAACAGACAAATGTTCAGCACATGAACTTGAGGTGATAACGTGTCATTAGCTGAAGCTTCCTGTTGAATCTTCTGCTTTATTCACTTTCTCGGCTCCATCTGAAGCTCCGTACGTACAATGTGCTCATGTGAACTTTGGCTGCTTTCATTTTATATATTTTTAAGATTGACAAACCAAAAGAGAAACCTAACGGCTGTAATGTTGGCTATTCATTCCCAGTGGGATCAGGACTACTGGCACCATGTCAGGGTTTTTCCTGGCTCAGAATGCTCAGAAAGTATTTGACATTGATAATAGTAATATAATAGTAATATATTTACTCCATGTTAACTATTTCCTGAATGTTGAGCAAACTTAATTATTTTAAGTTGTCCTAAGTTTACCTAAAATATTGAACTTCATTCAACCATTTTTTGAAGGTTGGATTATTTTAGGTTGTTTCAAATGAAAGTTTTTAATTTGATGTCCTGCTGCCAGTTTATATTGTATCAAAATGAAAAACAAAAAGTTCAACCATAAATATAACTTAGAAAGTTTATTTTAAATGAACAAACAAATAATTTTCAGCTATTAGAATGAGAAAAAACACGTTGTTTTACTTGTTTCAGTGTATCTGAAACCTGCAGCTGAAGCTCAGCAGTTATTAAAATGTGAAGGTAACAGGATGCTGTCTGTCTGTGTTCTGCAGGAACCAGCAGTCAGGGACGAGGCTTTGGTCTGCAGATGGCTCAGGCTGGTTTCTCCTCACATCTCGTCAAAGTGAGTAGCTCACCTTTACATTATCATGATGTATTTCCAAAGATCTCTCCATACGGGATAAAGAATAATTATAATTTCCCCCAAATCATTGTTGGGTAACATCCTCATCGATACTTTATACAATAAGAGTCACAGAGTTTCCTCTCTAAAGAGGGAGGAGCAGAGTTGTGTGTTTTATTGATTCTGATTCCAACAGAAATAAAAGATGAAACTCTCAGTTATCGGTATCAGTACCATCCTCAGACTTTAAGTGTCGGTCTGGCTCTGGTCCCGACAGAAGTCTGAAGCTGCAGATTATAAGAAGCTTCTAGAAATATTTCTGTTGTTTCTCGTCCAGAGAAATCGTAATTCGAACGTCAGGGAGTGAAAATGTGCCGTGGAAACTTTCTAAGTGTAACACAGAGCAGATGGTTCTCTTCAACGTAAAGCTGCCAACAAAACACACACACACACACACACACACACACACACGCACACACACGCACACACACGCATTAATAACGATGCACACCACTACATACACAGACAAGTATGCAAAGTGTTTCCTGCTCTTCAGGATTAAAAGGTAAAAATGTGATATCAGGTGGAAAACAGACTGATGTGGAAAACAGACGACAGACTTTACTGTGACCGAGTCCTCCTGCAGGAAAACCACCCCCCCCCCCCCCTGCAGGATTACAACAGCAGCGTCTTGACATTTAACAGTGAATGTGCAGATCCAGAGTCAGTCCTTCAGGATGCTTTGTGGCGATGCCGTCGCCAAAGATTTGGTCATGGACCGTGGTCCTTGACTCACCGGCCCGTAGAGACGATGACTCAACGCTTTAATAACTTTCATATCTGGACTTTTTTACGAGTGCCAGAGTTCATCAGTGTGCGGCTGACTGCACACACGTGTTGTGAGACGTTTAAGGATGATACTGAAGAGTTTCTGTAAATAATCTTTTTTTTTTAATGAAAATGTGCAGGATTCTTACTGCTTCCTCCAAACCCCACCCCCGGTCCTGAGATCCACAGCATCAGTCTGAGACCTGGATCAGGCTCTGTAGCCGAGCTTTTAAAGGAACGCTTTGACTTTTTGTGAAAGAAACATTATTTGCTTCCTTGCTTCACCAAAGCTGAGCTCACCAGCTGCCGGCTGCAGATTCATATTCACAGAGTGACAGGAATCTTCTCAACAACTGTCGTAAAGAAAACAAACATGTGAACTCCTCAGACCAGACCTGACTAAAGCCTTTTTCTCACATGAACTCCAGATCCATGAATGTCCGGAGAATCAGGTCTGGACTTTGTCCGGAGGTGCCCTTTCACCAGGAGATCGTCCGTGTCAGAAATATTCTGACGTTTGGTTCAGGCGAGGGGGGGGTGTCTGGGTGGAGCCTGCAGGACATGATGCAGATTTCATCACGTATATAGCTGGTTCCTAAATTGGCTGTAAATAACTGTTCTTTGAATTCGCCGTCGGCAGAAGTTCCAGAATCTCGTCGTCTCTGCAGTTCGACATTGTTGAATTCCTCGTTACAGAAACTTCCTGAGTCTGAAATCCTGTCTGAACTGTTTGGTAACCATGGTAACCAGGGTTAGGACCTGATTTAGGAAAAAAAAAGCCAGTACAGATGAACAGTTCCTAAATCAATGATCCTGTCCTAATTTAGAAAGGAGAAGTGTGTTACACAAGCATCCGAATTTCCCAAAATCTTAAATAAACTTTCACTTCTCCACCAGGTCGTGTTAGTTAACGTGTTTAATCTTTTATTGCTTTTAATCAACCAGCAAAACGTCAACAGGTGGAACTTATTCACAGAGATGTTTCTCACAGACTGAACGATGTTCGACAACAAAACTCTTCTTAGCAGATAAAAACCTTTAACTCGTCTGTCTCAAAGTTTCGTTCTGGAATACCAAATTCAGAAAAACCATAAGTTAGAATCTTCTGATCTTAAGACTTCAGATAGGAAGCTTCTGTAATGTGGCCCCCGTTATATAAATGTGGTGGATTATTCCTGCTGTTACAATGATCTCCCGTCAGGACGGCGTTCTGCTCGGAGCCGTGGGCGCCTACGACTGGAACGGTGCCGTGCTGAAGGAGACCAAACATGGAAAAGTCGTTCCACCGCAGTCTTCTTATAAGGACGAGTTTCCAGACGAGCTGAAAAACCACGGAGCCTACCTGGGTAATCCCCCATTCTTATATTTGTACCTCAGGTCTGATTTCCGTTTGATCGTTACAACATTTGATAAACTGTAAACGTGGATCATTTGTCTTTTGCAGACAATAAATATTCTCATCAGTTGACAAACCTCAGTGGCCAAGATGTTGGACACACAGTCACTGACCTCCGTGACCTTCTGTGATCTGCGTTAACTGGGGAGCAAAATAACTCTTCTGTGTGTTTTCTGTGTTCAGGTTACTCGGTGGGTTCGCTGGTTTCGTCCCGCGGCGCTCAGCTCTACGTGTCCGGAGCTCCGAGGTTCAACCACACCGGCAAGGTCATCGTCTTCACCCTGAAAAACACCGGAAACATGACCATCCTGCAGGCGCTGCTGGGAGAGCAGGTCACACACACACGCACATGCACACGCATGCACACGCATGCACACGCATGCATGCACACACACACACATGCACGCATGCACGCACGCACACGGACGCATAGAAGCATGCATGTAGATACTGCGATTAGACTTTCATTCCATATGTTCAAGTTTCACATCATATATATGTAATAATTTCCTAAACGGCATGCTATACTATATATATATACACACACACAGTAGACAGTATATATACAGTGTTGCCATTTTGATTGGTTCTCCAGATCGGCTCGTATTTCGGCAGTGAGTTGTTGTCGATGGACGTAGACGGCGACGGACAAACAGACGTTCTGATCGTAGCAGCACCGATGTTCTACAGCCAGGGCTGGGAGACAGGGAAGGTCTACATCTACACCGTCACACCACAGGTACACACACACACACACAGGTACACACACACACACACACAGGTACACACACACACACACACACAAAAGCTCATATGAAGTACTATAAATCATATTTATAGGGCGAGCGCCCTGCCAATAATTAACCAGTCACTTGGGTGCTCAAGTGAGAAAAAACACAAATGTGACGTGACCTAACCGGTACATTACATTTGGAAAGAATAAGATATGTCCTAAAAGGCAGACTCCCACCATATATTATAATTTGGCAGCCCTTCATATCACACCTCACCGTCTCATTTTATTGATTTAATGAAGTAATCAGTGAGGGGAAACGGGAGAGCTTCAGGAAGATAAGGGAGACTAAAGGGGAAGATAAAGGCAGGGCATCAGTGTTTCCAGACTTCATTATCTGAACTATGTTCTTCTTCTTAGATCTAGATCTAATTTATGTCTCTTTTATTTAATACATACACATCTATTAAGTAAAAGTATGTAAGTATAATCAGGAGAATTCAGCAGAAAATCCTCTAAATTATTCAAAATGAAAGAATTAAAAAGGAAAAGCAACAAATCTTCACATTTGAAAAGCTGGAATCATGAAATCTTTTAGCATGAAAAATTAAACAATCAAACTTCATTATCTGTCAATGGACTAATTATTACAGCTGTACTTAAATATACATATGGTCATTTAATCCACATCAAACTCTAGATATTTTATACAATATTTTACAAGTTCTTCATATGTTAATTAGTAAAGAAACTAGTAAATAAAACTGCAAAATGATTGCAGTGGAGTAAAAAGTACAATATTCCCCTTTGAATTGTAGTAGAGTAGAAGTATAACGTGGCAGGGAAGGAAAGTACTAAAGTAAAGTATTCAAACTGACTCACTGAAAGAATATGAACTTTATTCAACCATCACATTTCAAAAAAGCGAAGGAAAAAAGTAAGCAAAAGCAAAAGAATAAAGAGGAGAAAATGGCTGCAGGAAGAACAGAAACTTCAGATGGAAAATGGAAGTTATAAATAGAGAAAAGGGGGTGTGACTGAGAACATTTCACACACTTTCTGTGTCTATCACTGCAGGCACCGTCAGTGTGAGTGTGTAATCTGATCATGATGTTTCAGTGTGTTTGCACACACGCGCGCACGCACGCACACAAACACACACACACACACACAGAGTCCTAGGAGACAAATCCACTTACCGATCCTGTAAAAGCGGTCTTCCGTTCGCTTGTACTTCTCTTTGGTCTGCAGTCCGGGTTCCTAACACGTGAAAAACACGTACAGTAAATATGAAACACGCATGAAAATGTTAATGATTTCTCATTTGAGCAGCACTTAAACAGATGCTAGCATCTGTGCCTGTCTGCACTGGGAGTGTGAATCACAATGTCAGAATGTCTCGCCTCAGGCAGAGCAAACGATTCTGTCACGCTCACATTCCTGTCAATAATCAATACGCTACGTCCCTAAGAGCAACCACTCAATGTAATCTAATCAAAACCGTTTGCACAGCACACCACAGAAGGGTGACAGACTCTCTGTGTGTGTGTGTGTGTGTGTGTGTGTGTGTGTGTGTGTGTGTGTGTGTGTGTGTGTGTGTGTGTTTCCCTACCGAAACAGGCAGTATTTCCACTGTGGTGTTCTCGATCTTGTCCCCCGGATGCTCTTGGTTACCACTGCGAAACAGGAACCTGCCAATCAAATCAAGCACTCATTTTAATATTTACATCCATGGATAAGCATTACAGCACTTTTCCCCTCATGGTAGCTGCCACACACACACACACACACACAGACACACACACCGTCCAACAACAGTACTCGTTAAAATACTAATCATGGAATATGAACTTGTACTTATTGAATGTTTTCTATCTTTGTCTGGATACAAAATGAGACTCAAAAATACTTCTATTTTTCCTCTGTCTGCAAATAAAAATGTGCTAATAAACTAAAAATTAAACTAACTAATGGTGTGCAGAATTTAATATCACACCATTATAGAGACTTCTATCTCAGCACCCCAAACTCTAGATGCACAATACAATATACATCAGTACCAATAAAGTATCAGTCGATAATACAAAGTATTTCAGAATATTTCATAAACACCGATTGAGTATACATGTCTGATTTGAATTGAATTAGATTATGTCAAAAGTATTTAATTTAAATTCTTAGAGAAAAAACCCTAAAAAAGTATGCATGCAAATTAAGTGTTTGTGAAGTTTTTGTTGTGTACTTAACCAGAAAAACATAAATGATCTTGAAGAGTCAGAACTATTTGTTTGTTTTTGGTGTGTTAACAAAAGTGATGTCAGTTAGATGTGGTGAAGTCAGAGCTATGGAATATTAAATCCACCATCTTTGCTCACTACACCTCACATCTGACCCTCAGGTGTGCATAAACTACAGGTTATGAACTTCTTTTACATACAAAACTGTGAAATTAGAGAAGCAGGTAATGAAATAAATTCATACCGTGCACCCCTACTTCTTAGATCTCATATTCAGGTTATAGCTATAGGTTCTGAACATTAAATATTTCAGTATTTCTTCTATTTTAGACAGCTGAGGAATCTCAGTAGATTTCAGAGCAACTGAAGGATGATTTGAATTCACAAAGCATGAGCACAGCGTGGAATATGAGCTTCACTTTGGATTCAGACTTCAAGGTTGGCAAGATTCAAAGAAGAAACAAACGACCATCCCAATGATCCCATATTGTAATGGCTTTTTTTAAAAATCATAGAAGCAGATCTAGGTGCTATATAAATACTGTGAAAGTATCAAAACACTCAATCCACAGAGAAATGCCCGTATTCAGAAACTGTGTCTTTAAACAAGCCGTCAGGACTTCTGTAAGGTTGTGATGTCACAACTATACTATATATGTGTAGAAAGTGCTGCTACAGTTTTTTTGGGAGGGGGGGCTTAAAGAGACAGGCGCTAAAATGGAGCATTTCAGACAGCGGGTAAATATACTTATATTCAGAAAGTATGAGACATTTTTTTTTTTTTACATTAAAGTATGTAAACATGTTGTATTAGAAACCCAAAATCTGAGGATGAACCTGAACAGAAGCATAATATGGGACCTTAAAATCAATTGGAAATTCAGCATACAGGTCAGCATAGGGACAGCCCTTATTTAAAAACAAAACAACAAAAAACAATACAACATGTCAGTGGTTAAAATCAGAATGAAGCCTTTCTGCTTAGCGGAAGCTGCTTTTACTGCAGACTGACATTTGTTGCAGAGAGTCCACAGAGGCTTCAGTCGGAAGAGCGAGGGCGCAGAGGGCAGGGGGGGGGGGGGCAGTGCGCCGCTGCGCTTGTCCCCCCTGGCTTATTGAATTACCTAAATGAGCAGAGGAGACCAGGCTGGGGCTCTTAGTCGTTTGAAGTTTACAAATCATCCTGACTGCTCTGGGGCTTGGGGGAGACGTCGCGAGGGAGGGAGCGGGCGGGGGGTGTCTTTTGATGCCTTAAATAAAAACATCAGGGAAACAAACAAACAAGGCAGAGAAAGGGGATAAAGATGAAGACGGTGAAGAGGTGGTAAGGAAACACCATGTTACCCATGGCAACTTGGGAATGGCGATGGTTGAGAAACCACTTCCTGTGTATGATGGGAAAATTGCATAAGTTCACTGTTGTTGTCTCGACAGACGGAAGACTGTGTGTGTGTGTGTGTGTGTGTGTGTGTGTGTGTGTGTGTGTGTGTGCGCGTGTGTGTGCGTGTGTGTGCAAGTATAAGTTCTCGAGTTAACTGTGGATGCTGCTCCATGTGAGCAGAGTTTTATCTTATAGTTTCGACATTTTGGGAAATCACCTATTCCCATTTTTTCTGTAAATTAGATGAGAAGCTATGCTAGCTTAGCTTAGCTTAGCTTAGCTTAGCTTAGCATAAAGACTGGAAACAGAGGAAAAGCGCTAGCCTGGCTCTGTCCAAAGGTAACAAAATCTGCCAATCAGCACTTATAAATCTCACTGATTAACATGTTATAGCTTAGTCCAATCAAAAACCGCAGTGTAAAAACGGCACGTTGCGGTTTCACAGTGGGTTATGTGCCGGAGTATTTGCCTGTTGCAGTCAACCTCGCGGTGACGACACCAACACCGCTGGCTGATTATCTTGTTATCTTTGAAAGAGCCAGGTTAGCTGTTTCTAGCCTTTATGCTAAGCTAATTAGCTGCCGGGTATAGCTTCTTATTTACAGTACACACATGAGAGTGGTATCAATCTTCTCATCTCACTCTCTGCAAAATGTCAAACTATTCCTTTAATCATTAAAGGAATAGTTTAGTGCATTATAGGAAGCAGAAATGGATGAATACAGAGTTTGTTTTTTCTCCCTGCACATCTGTAACTTAATAACTGATGAGAAATCGCTTTGTTCTGAGCATCAGCAGACTACTGTAGAGACCTTTGCTTCAAACATTTGGTCTATTTTTATAGAGACGGCAAGAAATTCTGTGCTTCATTACATTCCCAGGGATCTAGTCAGAAATCTCACTTTCAAAACAATAATAAGCTCACATGAAAAGAATGTGATTCTGGTATCAGTTTAAAATTAAATTGAGAGAATATGTATCAAATAATTTGTCTTTACAGATTCAGCGTTTTCAAATAAAAAAGGATCTTTCAAGTGGATTTTGCCCTCTAACAACGCCGACCACTATGATTCTTCTGGTCAATAATTGATTGTGCCTGGATATGATGGAGAAAAGATAGCATGTTGTTAGTACAATCAGGGGCCTTTTCCAAGCTATTAAGTGGAACTAATTAATTATGGCATGGAAATGCGTTAAAATGCCTCTCTCCCACTGAAGACAACATCCATTTTCAGAATGGAAAAGCCTGAAATGTAATTACTTACATAATCACGGCAAAATAAGGTTGACTTGATTCAAACCATATTGTTCACATCGCATGCCCCCAATTCCCATTTCCATTCATCAAAGCACCCGTAACACAGTATTTTGTTTTCAAAAGATATTTACCGTTCTCTCTGGCCGTCCCATTTGCAGTTGATTTTTCAGATTCAGATTTATGTAAAACACATGCACACACACGCTCACGACCAAACAAATGACAAAGAGTGATTTCAGCATACAGATTACCAGGAACTCAATCAACAACTGTCTGGGGACGGTAGGAATCCATTTCAACTTCTTGACCCGTCGGCTCCACGTCTCTGTAACCACGCGACTCCGCTCTAATTGGACGACACAATGTCTGGGAGTTCTGAGGCTGGACAGAACTCACGGCAAATTACCGCTCACTTCCTGTTCAATCTGAGCGGGCACTCGAGCCGTCAAGGGAGCTGTTGGACTTTGAAAAGTGTTTGCTTAGCTTGGCATCTCCGGTAACCGTGACCCTGTTGTAATGAAGAATAATTTAGCATTTTGGAAAGTTCATTTTTGTGCATGCCTTATTTACAACAGCAACATCCCAAACGGTGCATGGAGCAGATCCAGCAAATGTGAAGGGGTAAATTGAAATGGCAGATGGAGATTTAACAGAAAAGAAATGTTTAAAAAATGTTTAATGTTCCTCTCCTTGCGATAAACCGGTATATCGCTGCACACCTATCCCTGATTAGGCTTTTTTAAATTTGGGGTTAAACAGCAAAACAAATGAATCAGTGAAACTGATCCAGGATTTTTTTTTTTTAATAACAAAACAGACTATGTGCATGTGTATATATTGTGTCTATGTGTAAGCATGGGACGATATGAAAATTTCATGTCACAATTATCCTGGCCAAAATAATTGCAATTCAAGATATTATCCCGATAATCGACGAAATATGCTTAAAACTCTTAAAACGACACTAAAAGACACTGGAATCACTTTACCTTGCATTTTGCTTTTGTTGTCAAAACATTACGATTTTTTTCATGAAAAAAATGACAACTTTTTCCCCCGAAACATTACAACTTTTTTTCTTGAAACAGTACGACTTTTTTCACGAAACAAAAAAAACAGCTTTTTACTCAAAACATTACGACTTTTTTCTCAAAACATTACGACTTTTTTCTTGAAACATTACACATTTTTTTAAAGAAACAAATATTTGTATTGCATCACAGATAGGACACTAGTAAACTGCAGTCATTTGGTGAGGACATTCACAATATTCACGATAATGGAAATTCACCATGGTCAACTTATTGTGAGTGTTTTTTTTATTGCGATCCACGACAAAATCCATTATTGTCCCATCCCTAGTATCAAGTCTGCCGAGATGTAAGACACCAGGAAATTATTGCCACCAAAGGGTGTGCTGCATCACCCGAAATGCCATCTGTCATTAGAACCACTTTCAAATCTTTGATGCACTGTGTGTTTTTATTTAGAAATGGACTTTATTATCTTCTCTTTTAGGTCGTACTGGGTGGGCAGTGTGAGCTGGTCACCGGGCGGTCTTTTCCTGGCCTGTGTTCTGAAGAGAGGCTCCCTTCTTATGTTAGCTCGCCTTGGGGGTCTTCTCACTCTAACAAGCTGTGGTTGCAATGTTGACTTTGGGCCTGCACACTTCCTACCCCTGCACCCTCTCGTCACTTACCGGTATACATTTGAGACTTTCTGCCTATCGCTTATTAGCCCTTTTTTAC
Source organism: Heterobranchus longifilis (assembly GCA_028570985.1). Lineage (NCBI taxonomy): Eukaryota > Metazoa > Chordata > Actinopteri > Siluriformes > Clariidae > Heterobranchus > Heterobranchus longifilis. The sequence continues at coordinate 3,549 of JAOVVB010065363.1, read as the reverse complement.
AAGTTATTGATTTGTTTGTGTTCTCAAACGCTGAGGCAAGCCTAGGACTGAAAATCATCTGTTTCCTCTGCTTCTCTGCATTGTTATTTATTTTTGAAACTTTAAGTGTCTTATTTTGTCTGACCAACAATCCAAAACCCAAATATTCAGCTTACAATTATATAAAAGGGAGAAAAGCAGCAAATCATCACACTGAGAAACTGAAATAAAAGAGTGTTTTGTATTTTGGCTAGAAAAATGACTTTCATGATTATTCAATTATCAAAAAAAGTTGATAGTTGACTAATATAATGTCTGTGATAAAAAAAGTTTTCTGTCCTTTCCCTCTGCAGGGCGCCGGTGTCTGCAGGGAATGGAGAGGCCTCTCTGTCCAGCTCTAGCTTGTCTGTGCAGGATGTCCTGAGGCAGCGGTACTCAGTGACCTGGCATCCACGCCTGTTGTATCTCATTGTGTCTGATGGCTACATGGCCACAGTTATGAGGGTGCTGGATAGGCCTTCTCCTGCCCTGTTGCTGAAAACACTTCTAAAGGACACAAGCAAGGACCTTGAGAAGGCCAGCCGCATACTGGATAAATCACAGGTGGCAAACCGGGGACTTCTAGAAGTGGGAATATGGATCTCACTCAGCTTTTGTATGTGCTTTCTGCAGGGCTATTCTTGACAATCCTCACATTTTATTATTTCCAGATACATGTGAGGGCATGGTTGGAGTCTCTGTCTTGCCTGAATCTTGACAGCAGTGGGCCCAACACCGCAGACTCTGTCATTTCAGCAGCCACAGACGGATCCACTTTGCCACTTTTCCTGCAGGATCAGGGGACACTGGGTGGCACCAAGGAGCTTCTTGAAAGAGTACAGGTCGGTCAAATAGTGTACGCTAGAAATGTATAGCTGCTATAGATTCTACCAGGAGTGTTGAAATAGACTTAAAAAAGTCTGTTTGAACACTGCTGGTGTGCACTGGATTACTTTTGTTCTTGTATATATTCTCAGCATTCTCTGTTATTGTCATGGGCATTTTTTGATGTCCGATTACAGTGAAAATCAAATTACAATACTGCAGCAGGCATTAAATAATCATGATCAAAACATGCAAAGTTAAATGAACCGCTGGTAAAATAAACAAAATGACAATATACATTGATTTCCGTGGGTTTAAAGGAATTCTTTAAACTTAATTTTTCACAATTGCATTAAAAGTAGGCTAACAATTTAAATGTGATGATAAAGACTGGATATTTTTAGTTTAGGTACCTTAAAAGTGCTTGAATTTTACTTTTACAAACCCTGAATAATGACTGCTGTATTAGTTGCTTGATTCACATTTAGCTGTCTTTTACCTGCTGTCTGCCTGTGTGGTTTCCTAGACTTTCTTTGAGGACGACTCTGATGTCGACGGACCTCCCGCTGGTTCTCATGTGGAGGATGGCGGCCGTCTGGAGTTTGCCTCAATGTTTGACACGCTCCACGCTCTGGACACGCACGCTGACATTGCACTTGTTACTAGCCCAGATTACGAAAAGGACTTTGTTGAAACAGAGAGGAAGACTCCTCTTCTTCATCGCGATCTTGGAAAAATCCAGACTAAGCTGTTAACGGCCTGGGCTTTTGGCATGTCTCTAGGAAGTGCTGTGGAAAACAGAACTCGTCTGCTGAAGCATACCCTCTACTGTGTGGTGCGATTCGCCGCTTTGCTCCATTTGACCCCCCGCTCGGTGAAGACAGGAGAAGGGAGTAACTCGGTTTCCACTTGCCTTCTGCACCTTCTCAAAACCCTTCTGTCTTTTCTCCCGTGGGATAACGCTCACTCAGATGGGCCATGCTGCCTGGGGCTGGTGGTGGAGCTCAGTAAACGGCTGATACGCCTCCTGCTGACCGCTCACCCTGCGTCCCGCCGGACCGCTCACTGTCAGTTATCATCTCAGAGTCTATCCACAGTCCTGCTGATCTTGCAGCTGGTCTCCGATTCTCTTGACCACACCTACAGCCTGCAGCAGAAAACTGTCTGGTCCTCTGCAGAGAAGGAATCTCTCTCCCAGCCACCACAGCCCTGGCCCTCAGATGCACACTATGTGCCTCTGTTACAGGACGACAAGGAGGAGAATTCCAGTTTTGTGCGTCAGACGCGGCCTGTTCCCCAGCGACCATCCAGCAGGTGCAGAACCATCTCTCTGGCTTTTCATGTGTCGGTGTTTATGAGCAGATCGTCAATTATTTGTTGTTGTGGATGCCATCTTAATCATTTTTAAGACTGTGAATTTAAGAAAGTCAAACAAGATTGGTGATTTTCTTTTTTTTTTTTGGCCAGATTGTTGGGAGTGTGGCAGTGGGTCTACAAGGTCACCCAGCAGTATGTGGAGGAACTGAAAAGCTTTGACGGCTGTGACGGCTGGGAGGAGGAGCAGCAACAGTTATCTGTCATCATGTCCCAGATCCAAACAGCTCTGCAGGCTGCAGGAGGAAGGCTGGAGGAGGGTCCCGCACTGCTGAGTTACCCAGGTCTGTAACAAAAGGACTATTGATCTAACTGTGGTTATTGCACCAGCTACAGGAAATACAGTGGGGTAGTTTAAATCAATACAAACCAAATGCAAAATAATTTAACTGTAGTTGAGATTGAAGAAAAGCCAAAGAGTTATGTCTGAATATTAGGGCTGTCCTGAATATAATCTTTTGGGCTTTGAAGTGAGAAATAATCAAATATATTTGAAGCTTTATTGTTGATAACACCACAAAAAGCAAGCAAGCTAAGAAACTGAAAAAAAATCACATGTTTTGTCTGTCTGTCTATTAATCTCCTCGGGGGGGATTTTTGGTGTAATGCACAAATGCACAAAACCTGAAGCATTCGAATACTGATTTGGAAGTCGATTACCATGGCAACTGTTGAAGCTTCACAGCATTCGGGTCAGCCCTACTGAATATGTCAGAATAATTATGTGTTTAGTATTTCATACTTCTCCCCTCAGGTGAACAACTTTTCTTGTGTGGCTCGTACCCAAAAAGTGCCGATACTTGGCGGTCACAAATCTGTGACGAGAGAAACAAAAGTAAGAACCGCTGATTCAATTTTTCTATTTAAGTACACCACACGGTTACATTCAGTCTGAAATGGTAATCGTACGTCTTTCCGTTAGGCTGTGATCGCAGTGTCTTCAAGGAGACACGGCTCTGTCTGGCGCTCCTCTACAGTCTGTTATCTCAGTACCGTCTGAGAGAAGCCCAGGAGTTGGGGGACCACATGGCCCGCCTGATCCTGCACAGGGCTGGACACCAGAAGGACAACATGACCCGTGTAACAGGTCAGCCATGGTCAATAGGGGGGGGGGGGGGGCTTTCATGTGCGAGTCAGTTAATGGAGTGCCGAGTGAACTCAAAAGGTTACAATATGTCATACCGACCTTTGAGTTAGCTTTGAATGTCTCACTGTGAAGGCTGTGTGGACACAATTTCCTCATTGGGACCAGGAGACATCAAATCAAATCAAATCAACTTTATTTATATAGCACTTTACACACAACATGGTTGATCCAAAGTGCTTTTCATC
>JAOVVB010065343.1:0-14183 GCA_028570985.1 Heterobranchus longifilis | reverse complement strand
AATTAAAAGTCTTTAATTTGGAACTTCCCTGTCTGAGTGGTGCATTTGAGTTCTCCTTTCTGCCGAGTCGTGACACCACCAGATATACAGTATTTTATGACACTGAAACATAGAAGGTTTCAAGTCTACTGTCCAATTTAATACAATCCAATACAGCGATCATAGTGAAAGTATGAAGAATCCCATTTACCTGTCATGCTCGGGGCTCGTCCTGTCCTATGCTCTGCCCTCATCTCTGTGCGAAACGCTACAGGAGACAAAAGAGGAAATGCTTCAGATTTAGTAAGGGGGTTGGTCAGGAAAATCAGGGGTTCTTTGATGTCCAATTAAAAATATATTCACCTGGATCTGTGCTATTTACAAGGCAAGTTGTTAATAGAACATTAAAAAATCTCAGTTCCATATAGATGGTGAAAGAGGACTGGAGAGAGAGAATACAGTACAGCATACAGTATCTTACTGAATGCTGAAAAACTTTCTACTACTGTATTTTCTAATAGAGTAGTAGATAACCACACAAACCCTGGGGACAGTTTTAGCTTCTCCGGAAGACAGATGACAGTTACAGTTACTATTGAGTTACAGAAGCCAGCCGAACAGAGGCTAGCTAGAAAAACTGGGCAGGACTCGTCAAATTCAGGAAATCAATGATCAATTATCAGCATTAGTACAGTAATTGTTTTGATATATGTAGAATCAATTTTTGGGGATCATACTGGAGGCTAATACATCTTGATGTTGATCTTATCCATCCATCCATCCATCTTCTGTAACTGCTCATGCTGTACAGGGTCTTATCCCCAGCTGACACTGGGTGAGAGGCGGGGTACACCCTGGACACATCACCAGTCAATCACAGGGCTGACACATAGCGACAGACAACCATTCACACCTACAGGCAATTTAGAGTTACCAATTCACTTAACCTGCATGTCTTTGGACTGTGGGAGGAAGCCGGAGAACCCGGAGAAAACCCATGCTAATACAGGAAGAACATGCAAACTCCACACAGAAGGGCCCCGAGCCGGGTTGAAACTCAGAACTTGCTGTGAGGAAACAGTGCTAACCACTGCACCACCATGGGTTTTATCCAATAACACTTAAATACTTTGTGAGGTAAGTTGATTAGAGAAGCTGCAGCCTACATGTGGGTCTGCGAGGAGCCGTGGAGCCGGAGCTGGTGATGGAGGTGGAGCTCTCCTCGTGGTCGTGGTATGCACGGCGACTCAGAATGGAGGCATGCCGCGGCACGGAGGACCTCTTTTCAGGGCTCCATGACCCACCGTCCTGTTGGGAAACAAACACCAGAGACAAGAAGTAGATCCTTAGGACAGTGAGGCTGTGTATTTTTTTTAATTTTTAATTTTGGTTTTAGGTGGGCAATATCGCAAAATAAAAGTAATTTTGAAACAGATTATACATATGGTACTATGTTCTTTCTGGAACTCCTGCAGCTATAGTGCTGCTCTACTTATGTCTTTAGATGATCTCACTGTTTATTAGCCTAGTTGGTTACACTATTTATTACAGTGCTGTGCTCTCATTTTATATTGTACTGCTTTGAGATGTGTATGTATGGCACTCAGTTTCCCCCCTGGTGGATTAATAATGTATTTTGTATCGTATTGTATCATATCATACCATTCACCTACCTTGGCCATGAGTCTCTGTAATACTGGGAAGCATTGAGGCTCTGCTGAGGCTGGGCGAAGTCTATCTAATGAGGGAGCCACACTGGATATGGAGGTGGGGATCTTTGTTAGTGGCAAACGATGGGCATGGCACTGAGATGGTACAACCATGAGCCCCGGTGGGTGAGAAGGATGGCACCAAAATACAGGACACAGGGTGACAAAAGAGTGGTGAAAATAACAGTGCTTTCACATGCATTATCAAGATCTCATGTATCCTTTGTGGGATATTAGCATCAGATCTTGTGTGTTTAACATTTAATAATAGCCCATCACAAGAGCCATGCATGCACATTCATTGTCAGTTAAGAAACTTAAAATTCATGACATTAAAATGCCAAAAAAATAAAAATAAAAAAAGAATTTGAAGGATATTTTTCACCACGCTCATGCAAGTTTTCATGTATTACAGTGCACACCATGGTAACAGATGTATTGGAAGACTGTAAATAGAACGTGTACATCAAAAGTAAAATATAATGTGGGCTCAGAGTGACAGAACACACTTACAGTATGCTGTAATGACATGACATTTAAGAAATGCAGAAACTGTGTTATTTTAGACACAATAACTGTCATTACCATGGCGGAGGAGTAAAATGGAGTCACGACCACAGCCGCGAGAGAAATGTCACAGGGTGATTCGACACTCACTCAGTAAAAAAAAAGAAGCTCTAAATGGATCTGCCTTGTCTACTTGTGCAAAACCCCATTAAACAAGGCAACAATAGAAAACATTGTACAAAAAAGCAAAAGCGACCAACATAAATATTTTTTCATAAAATACAAAAGGAAAACTAACAGTGGTGTTAATACAGAAATGCAATGTTATTCATGCGGGGATTAAGGCTTAGACAGAGGGGAGACAGCACTCGCTTAAACAGTATGTAATGTGTTTATCTAAATAGATGATTAGGTTGCTCTGGAAGTCACAAGAGAAAATATGTAACAGCTTTTTAATAAGTCTCAATTCTAATGATAATTACTCTGCCTAATTAATGTGGTGTTTATTGTTTCAGTCTACACTAAAGATGCATGAGGCAACTTATGTATTAGTTTGATATTAGTAGCAAGAGGTAAAGACTTGAAATCTGTTTTGACTTTATTATGCATTAATTGCATACTGTAATACGATGTCAGTAAATTGTGCACAACATGCTCATGTTCTAAAACTATTTATACCAAAGGGCAACAAAAAGATGAGTGATATTGCATCTTATGTTGGAGAGTCCAGTTTTCAGTCGCTGTTGTTTAGGATAACATTTTGTTTCAGTGTCAGTTTGACCTGATTGACATTTATTTAATTACCCTACTGCAAACCTACTTGGTGATTCATGCTGTTTGCCAGTAAACCTTCAATATGGTATTTCTCTGAGTGGTTTCGGAGCCAGGGGTCATGCCATTGTTGGGCTGATGGAGTGTACTCACCGATGCTCTGTTGCGAGACTGTCTGACAACACTGAGAGGCTGACGACTGTCTGGTAGCGCCTCTGAGAGAAAGAGACAAAAACAGAATTACAGAAATATTAGAACACAAACAGAAGACATGATTTAACCTTCATAAACTGAAGGGGGGGATAAGTGAGAACTTTTTACATTGTGAGCACATTTGGTTCTCGTAAGTACGGACGTACAGAAACGTTGTATTCCCTAACCTGAGCTATATGACAAATCGAATGTTCTGTGGGAGCGGGTGGCTGCCCCCTTGAGAGCTCTGTTCTGCAAAGATTTGGCAAGATATCACACAGAATGGGGGATTTTGTATTATGTAAGGCAACCCTGGAAAATAATCTAATTGGGGCAATGCAGCAGTACACTGAGCTTTCATCATCAGTGACACAGAATTCAGCCTGTCAGGGGAAAATGAAGTGCAAACTGCCTCTGGGACAGTCTTTATAGTATCAGGTCCATAGAGCAAAACCATGGGTTACTAGTTGCCTGGCAACCATAGGTTGGAAAAAAGCTCGAGTGGGTATTCAATTCTTCAAAAGACCAGAGAGGTCACACCAAACAACTATAATTATCAGACAACCTTTAAATAATGCACAATAATTATATAAGATATTAGTATATTATTATAGTATATAATATATGTAAGCATCGGACCATCAACAGTTCACCAGGAACATAAAAACAGAAGGTTGGAAACAGTAACAGCAAAGAGGAGGCTATCTTAACACCAGCTGAAAATCTTTTGTTTTGTTTTTTAATTGACAAAAGGATAATGTACTGAAATTCAGGTAATCAATAGCAACACATATAAGTGGTACAAAAACATATGAAGAACATAAAATGAGAATATTAAAGAACAATTACAGTAGGCTACATATGTACACAAATATAAACATATTCAGTCAAAAAGTTCCGTCATTTTTCAAGAGGTTATTACTGTATTCGTTGTTTCATAAACAGTGATTTAAGTAGAATTCAGTTCTAGGAGAAAAAACACTTCCGCATAAACAGTCTCACACTCGGATGAGTAGCGCGCCTGCGCAAGCTTCTCAGACGAGTAGCGGTAGTGTTATAAATAGGAAGGTTTTAGAGAAAATGTGTTGTGCATGTGTTTGGGAAATACTGAGCATACGACAGGATAAATGGGACTTGGATTATACTTTTTTCCATAAAATGCAATGACAAATTAGAGACTAACTTTGGATCTTTGGAAGGAGCTCCATCAATATTAAGGGCAGTTATTTTCCTCTTCCTCTAGCCACTTGGCTCTAAACCTAACAAACACTCCTTTTGCCAGGTCTAAATACATTTTATCCAGCTGTAGCTGGATGTCCTTCAATTCGAGTTCTTCTTCCAAAGTAATATTTTCTTTTGTCAGTAGAAGGTCAAGTTTGTCCATCAAGTCACCTTCTTACATATTTTTCTTTCTTTAGTTCTATACTTCTTTTAATAGCAACACATCTGACCTTATTTTAAAATAATTCAATACCCTAACCCTCACATCCCGGAGGTCTCCTCAGTAGCACTTCATTTCAAAATCATGTTTATGGTCTGATAATGGGACATAAAAATGATTAACTTGTGTCACAAATTGAGGGGTAGAGAAGGAAGAAATAAAAAATAGATAAATTCTTGATTTTAAAGTTAGTCTTCTATTACAACAAGTGAATTTTTTTTTTTTTTTTACTAGGGTGGAAGAAACACCATGAATCAGTGAGGGAAATGTTGGAGCAGAGCAATGAAACAAGGTTATTTCTCTGTGAAGCTTCATATCATCACCAGCTGAAAACCTTGCTTTTGCTGACCTTGCAGTAGTGATGTAGCAGTGTACTTGAAAAGTGTGAAACAATGCTTTCAGCTTGGTGTTAAGTTGCTCTTAAAAGAACAAAGACAGGATGTGTACAAAAAACCCAAATGAAGGCAAATAATACATGTATGGCAGTCAATTTTTATTGTGATAAAAAAACAACACAATGAAACACACACACACAACAAAAATAAACCATGATAACCAACAACACTAAATGGATGGCAAAACCAAATTGAAGCCGACAGTGGAGGAAAGATTTGGTGGGAACTGGTAGCAGAAAGCACCAGTTGTGTGACAGACCTGTGGGTCTCCTTCTAGGACAGGAGTGGTGCTGGATGGGGCGGGTCTGGCGGACGGCAGGTTTAATCACACTCCTCTTGGATGGGGATTGACTCTGAATCTCCATTTTTTTGGTGAGCTCAGCCTTCCTTATCACAGCTACCAGAGGAAAACACAACAAAACACGAGAAAAAGCAGACAGACGCTGATCCATGTTAAAATATGGAATGCTGCAGGATAAAAATTCCCCAGAAACCCTTTTTAGTTGTTGCATTTGTTGAACTATACTAAAAACAGCTGACTCAAATCACTGTGTCAGTGAGTTATTATGAGACTGCACATTTTTTGACACAAACAGTCGTACAGGTAAGCAATAAATCACAAGACGCTGTGTTTTCAGTGAATTTAGAACAGCAGAGAACCCCATTCAGGCACATGGTGAAGTCGAGCCTGTGCTTTAAATGGCTTTACTCAACGGAGAGGACAAGGAAGAAAAGTGTATAATAATATTCATTCTATGGCAAGTACTACAGTTTTTGAGCAGCAGGTAAGATATATGGTTAGTGATAATCTATAACCACAGCATTTATAAATAACTTCTATATCAACTAGTAGTTTAACAATTCAAAAGGAAAAGAAAATCACGAGAACCTTTTTTCTTCTTGATTTCCTCCCTGGGGATGTAGACCGGTTCTTTGCGGACAGGTTTGCGTTCTGGTGTGGAGATTCGGCCTTTAGCCCGCCCTCCCTTGGCCTTTGGTTTGACCGGCTTTTCCTGTTTCTCCGTCTTCTTCTGTTGTGTCTGCTTGTTCTGGACCACAGCAGGCTTTTTGACTGGGGTGGACACCTTGGGCAAAGGCTCAATCTGTTCTGTCGCCATACTCTTATCATCATCTACAGTGTGGAAAAGCAGGACATGAAAAATACGAGACATTAATGTGTTTATTTGAAGTAGAAGAGGAAAGAAAGGGGAAAAAGAGCAATATGAAGGAACAAACCATCAAAGAGATCTCACCTTGTGTGTCAACCCAGGAGCTGTCCAGGATGGAGTCGTCCATTGTGGTTTCGTCTCTATCGTAGCTCTCTGTCTGTCCTTCGGTTTCTATGGCTTGGGCCTCCTTCTCAGGGGAGGCAGGGGTCTCAGGAACATCTACCACCTCCTCTAGACTTGCAGCCTCTATGTCTGCTTCTTGGGCCATCTCCACAGACTCCTCTTCATCCTCTTCCTCTTTCTGGGCAGCGACACCAAGAGCTCCAGCCTCAGGTGGACCAGAGAAACGAATGCTGTGTCCCGGCTCCTCTGCTTCGTCGATGGTCTGGACCACAGTGATAAAATCGTCTTCAACTGTCACCACTGATTCGATGGCAGCACGAGTCTCTGAGATCTCCTTTACCACTGCTGCTCCTGCCCCTGCTTTCTCTAACATGTCTTCCTCTTGTCCCCTTTCAGCCTCCACAGGTTTTTTAGCTTCTTTCTCCTCAGGCTTGTCTGCAACCTTTTTGTCCATCTCAGCCACTTTGTCTCTCTCTTCCTTCTCTTTCATTTCCTTTTCCATCTTCTCTTTCTCCTCCTTCTCTTTTAGTTCCTTCTCTATCTTTTCTTTCTCTTGTTTCTCTCTCAACTCTTTCTCTATTCTTTCTTTTTCCTCTCTTTCTTTCGTCTCTCTCTCCTCTTTCTCTTTCCTTTCTCTCTCCTCTTGCTCGATCTTTTCCCTCTCTTCTCGCTCCTTCTTCTCTATTTCTTCTTTCCTCTCTCTCTCCTCTTTGTCCTTCTGTTCTTTCATCTCCTGCTCTTTCTGTTCTTTCTCCTTCCTTTCTTTTTCTTCCCTCAGTATTCTCTCGGCCTCTTCTTTCTCTCTCCTTTCCCTCTCTTCTCTTTCTTTCATTTCCTTTTCTGCCTCTTCCCTGATTTTTCTCTCGGCCTCTTCTTTCTCTTCTTTCATTTTCTTCTCGGCTGCTTCCTTCTCTTGCTCTTCCCTCATTTTTCTTTCTGATTCCTCTTTCTCTTTGTTTATTCCTAACACTGGTGAAACTGTTCTTTTGGGGGAACCATAAACTTCTCTTTGTTTAAGCTTTGAAGGTGAGAGCACTGGAGAGAGCAGCTTGTCATCATCGATGTTGCTATCTACAGACGAAGCAGGTGAAGTTTTGACAGGCCTGGCAATCCGGTCCTTGGCCACGCCGGTCAGCTGGTACACATCTTCGGCATCCACTTCCTCATAGGCCTCCTGGTGGACCAGCTTTACTTTCTCCCGAAGCTCCTGCAGTTCTCTTTCCTCCTCCACACTGAGAGGCCTGTCCTCCATCTCCAGTTTGCGGATCTGCCTCTCGTAATCAGCAATCTCGGTTTCTGACGCAGAGCCTTCGCCACTGGCTTGTCGTTCAGTCTCACTCCCTGACCGCCCGCCTTCTTCTAGAGTCACAGTGACCGTTGGTGTCACAAAGGACTCACTTTGCTGAACAGGTGGCGTCTCACTTATAGATTTATTTGGCTGATCATCTGCAACCTCCCTGTCCTTTTCTTCAGCAGAATCTTTTCTCTCTACTTGCTTCTGGTCTTTCTCTTCTGTGACATCAGCAATTCCTGATGGCTGGCTCTTGTCCTCCTCAGATGTGTCTCTGACTGCTAACTTCCTAGCTTGCTCAGCCACTTTCTCCTCCAGGACGGAGGGCGTGAAGACCTGTGCAGAAGTGCTTGTAGGGCTGAACACATCTGCAGGTGATGGCATGGGTCCTGAATATTCACTGAACACACAATAGCCCATCTCTTCCAGCTGGCTGTCACTCTTTCTGCCCCCGGGACTTAGTTCCCCTGAAACTAGGCTAGCCAGTGCGTCATCGAATGCTGGAAAATCAGCTTGAATTGACTTTCTTCGGATGATTTCCGGGTCAGTGTTTTCTGATGCCAGTCTGGAACGGGTACCAGCGAGGTCCAGCATCTCAGGCAAGTCTTGCGCCATCACTGTGCCATTTTTATAGGTGCTCTTAAGGGGCTGTGGTGATTCTGGCAATTCTGGTTCAGGGCCAGGTTTTGGAACTGGTTCAGTGGTCCTTGGAGGAGATGATGAATCTGAAGTGATGGAAGCCGCAGTCTCCAGGATCAGGGGAGGAAAGGATGGAGGCTTATCCACAGAGGGTGTAGTAACTGGGAGGTAGTCTGCTGACTCATCTAGACTTCCACTTGTGTATGACATGATATCTGTGGCCAGTGGGGAGAAGTTCCTAGGCCTGCCTTGGCCACTCGGATCCATTGCTCCAATGGTGATGTTAAGTGAGTAGCTCCTCTGCTCTAAGGCCAGTTTACCCGGGGAAAGCCTGCAGTCATTACTCCTGTCAGGAACTGTGAACAGTCTACTGTCTTCTGCTGTACTTTCTTTTCCGGGTTTATCCTGAGCTTCAGCTAGTGTGCTGTAGCTGATCTCCTGAGGCCTGGCATCAACTGTACTCTTCTCTTGACCAGATCTGCTCAGTTCATAATAACCCTCACCCTTACATTGGGGAGCCTCATCAACCTCCATGGCTGAGGTTTCAAAATATGCTGACATGCCAGATCTGTCTCTACCATCCCTCGTTGAGTCTCCTCCTTGAACTTTGTCTCCCACAGACGAGAAATCAGAGGGAGCACCGATGCTGCTGTCCTCCACCACCTCCACTGACGGCTGTTTCTCTGACACTGTGATTGGTTCACCATATGCAGGCTGAAGAGTGAGTGATCTGGCAGATTCTTTGGCTTGGTTTTGAACATTCGGAGGTACGAAGGATGGCATATCCATGGTGGGGCTCTCTGGTACAACTCGTTCACCAGCAAAGAACCCTTGCATCTGGGGATCAAAAAACTCCTCTGGGCGTTTCTCTGATCCGATGCTGTCTGGGCTCATAGAACCACTTTTCTCGCTTCCCTGCTTGTCTGAGTCCATCTTCAAGGCTGAAAGGACATCTGTAAGTTGGCTGTTTTGATCAACATAGAAAAGTAATGCTTTGGCATGCTGTGAGTGAGATATTTATTAAGCCAGGGGCTGGGAAAGCCGTTACCACAGAAACAGGCAAAGCTCTCCTCAGAAACTTACAGCACAATGATACGGCCACCACTGAAGAAGTACGGCGGGATTATGGGGTCCACCAAGTCACAGATGGATGAGAATATGGCATGGTATGTGACGGAACCGGCATGAGGCAACTGTGATGCTGATTTATGGGAAACAAGCATTAATAGATGGGAAGGATATCCATGCAACTCTTCAAAACATCAGATACAAAAAGAATAGCATTTCTGTCATTCTTCCTAAGTACAATGAAATGTTATGATAATTCCACTCGTTCAAATCTATCACATAGTTTCATTAACATCAAATTCATTTTGGCTCCTAATAATGACTTTCATATGTCTTAACATAATCCAAAATCCATAATCCACAAATACAGATTAACCTTGCTGGTGAATGACAGAGAAATGCTATGCAATGTCACTAACAGTGACATAAACAAACAAATGGATTGGAATTTTGCCGATACGATAATGCATTTGATGAGACAACTACACCACACTTAACATGAGACAGCCAACACAAAATCCCCTGCAAATTATGTACACAGAATCATGATAATAATTTCAGTGACCCATGTTTAGTAAATATGATTCATGGTTACAAAAAGTGCATAGCACTGGCATACCAGCACCAAGCCACGTGTAAACACAACGGGAAACCTGGGAAGCTTATAGCCGGTGAAAAAAAGCACTGTTACGTTCAGCAACACTTCACTTCATCATACCAATACAAAATGGCCGGCCCCGATAACCACAGCAAGAAAAAGAAAATACAAGCGCAAAGATAGCACACAATAAAACCAGGTCAAGTTAAAAGAATGTGACCCTTTTCACCAACAAGCCTGTGTTGCCTTGCAGCCACAGCAGAGCGCAGGGAGGATTATTTGCCATTCCACCTGAATTATAATGCTTATGGGTTCCTTTTGACACATCTATAGCGTTCTTATACAGTGGACAATACAGTGACATGCAGGCAAGGAGAGCAGAGGGCAGGACACACCTGTCTCAGGGCTCTCCCCACCCTCTGCTTCCTCCTCCACTCTGTCCACAGAGCTTTCTGCAGCAGCACTAGCTGCTTCAGCCGGCTCCAGGTCTACATCCTGGGCCTCGTCTATGGCCTCTGCCTGCTCTAAGGGCTCAGGTTGGGGGCTGTCCAGCTCGGGCTCTTCCCCGCTCCACTGCTGCTCATCAAGAGCTGCCTCGGACTCTGCTGCCTCTGCACTCTCCTCCTCCTCCTCCTCCTCTTCCACCTCCTCCTCCTCCTCCTCCTCGTATTCAGCTGTAAGAGCCTCCATGGTCTCTTCTTCTCAAAAACAGGGTGAGAGGGGGACACATTAAGACTACAGGCAACACAGACTTGGGTTATGTGAGAATTTATGATGGGACACTTTCAGCTCTGGGAAAAGATGACCTAATATAGTGTATGTCTGTTCACACATATAGGTACATTACACATATAGTACAGAGTGTTGTGTGTGGGTGGTTTTTCATTGTTTGGATGCTGCTCTACTCTGGATGCTTAGTGTACCCAGTATGCAAGGAAACTATAAAGATTATTGGTTAAAGGAATGCATGATATATTTTTTTCCTCAATATCTATATTTCTTCTTCTCAGTATGTATAATCAAGAATCACTTTTGTAAAAAAAAAAAATAACCATTTCCATACACCATGCCTTCAACTCAGATTGACCCGCCATCACTGATGACTGAGGTTGTTTAAGGAAAATGGAAACATAAATGAACACTTTATGACCTAACATTGCACTATTGTAGAAGCACTTCTGTTCAGAGCACTTCTGAAATCCCCGGATCTTTAGAAAAGGGCGACCTTGAAGAGCTGCAGTCCATTACAGTAAAAAGCAGAGTGCCTCAGATTCTCGACATTGCACGGACTGGATTTTTCAACTGTGTAATGGTCGATGTGGGGGTGTGCAGCTTTACTCTTCAGCAGCCATTGCTGTATAACATTTTGAGTTCTTGCATAGGATACACAAATTATATTCAGAAGCTTTGCAGCCCTATGTTACTGCATGTAACAAAGCTGTTGGTAAAAATAATGTTTCCACTAGATTTTTTTTGTCAGCAGTGATGATGACGGGCTGGGGGAGTTAAGAATCAGTACTTTATCACTACTTTAACACATACTCTTTACATCTCTTCTTTGTCATGTGTTTATTGAATTAACACATACATTTTAAAAACATAGATGGACAGATGGAGCCATTTAGAGATTGATCAATATTTTTTTCTCAACCACATCAATGTTATGTATTAAACATGCTGCTCTGACGAGTTGTATAAGAGGAGTTAAGTTATATATGCTTTGGCAAAGTGCAGAGGTATAAATTAAGTTGTTGTTACACTGAGGTCCTAGGTTCCCTTTAAACTGCCTCTATCTTGTGTTTCTAAAGAGAATAAAAGTGGAAGGTTGTATGCAGGTGTAAGTGTTTGCGAATGCGTGGAGCTGAAAGTCTTCCTTGTTGCCACAGGGAGTGTGTGAGAGTAGCTTAGGATGAGTGTAGGGGGTTTAGCATGACACGGCATAATTAAGGGGGTGAGGGATCATCTTGAGGAATGCACTAAAACAACTCTGGGAGATGATGGGTGTAGAGGAATTTGAGCATGGAGGTCATCAATCATGCACCGTATCTCTGAGATATTCATTAAAGCCATTTGGACCTTATGTCATGTCCCAAAAGTAAACCTTGGTGGCCATGTGTTCTTATAGATGAGAGCTGTAATGTATTCTGTCCTTTGAGTGAATCACAATTGACCCTTTGCTAAGTCCCGCCCCCCCCGGTTACTGTTGCTAGGCCTTTCAAGCTTTCGGACCCCCAGCATTTCAATATGATGCTTTCAATTATATCAGTGAGAAATACTCCACATGAAATAACCGTCAATTTATGGAATAATAGTTCTGAAATATCAGAGTATTGTGAATGACGAGGACATTAAAAACGAGGGAAAACCTCACCGGACCCCACATCTTTTTCACATGAATGACAAACAGGAAAAACAATGTTCTTCCACAGCAGAGTAAGTCAATATATTGGTTTATTTTAAGCAAACGTTTAGTCATGACGACTCCCTGTAGTGTCGTAAACTTTTAGCTGTATGCCCTTAGCAACATCCTGAGGTTAGCGCAACAAGAATGTGCCCGGTTACCGGGAGGAAAAAAAACATACCATAGCCTCACTACTTATCCCCGCTGCTTTCAAGGCCTGCAGCTTCAATATGCACACCTTTTCTGCATTTTCCCCTGCAAATCCAGGCTTAACGTTCCCATGTAGCGCTCGTTAGCTCCATACAACCTCCGAAAGTTTGACATGCAGGTTGGAGCGGTGCTTGAAGCTTGAAGCATGAGAAAAATGGCGACTTGGTCACAAACATTTTTTAAATTACAGCTTAACAGAACAGTAAAATGTGTTTCTGAAAACATTTTGGGCAAGAAATAGGCAATACAGTAACAGAATCTTCGTGAGCTGGTGAAAGTCGCCATTTAACATGGGAACTCCTTTAATCCATAACACCAGCATGCGGTCGCGGCACAAACCGTCTCATTTTACAGCTAAACATAACACTAAAATACTTTTCTGAAAACATTTAAAGTGAGAAATAGGCAATACAGAAACAGAATCTTGAATCATATTTGATCAGCCTTAGTTTGACAGTTTGGTCTGGAATTCGTGAGACGGACGTACGGCATCAGCAGTACTGTTTACTCTCCTCCTGTCAATCATCGCCGTCGGTTGTGATTGGATCTACAAGTTTTTAGTGGATTGGAAATCTATTTGAATGGGAGAGAGGCCACACCGATATGTAATAGTGAATGAAACATGAACTTAGCAGATATAACTGGTTCCCATGACTACTTAATTTCCTGCATTCTGGTGAATTTTTCTGCTCCATTTGTGACGTTTCTGCAACAATTTATGGTGGAAATGTCTGGAATTTCATCTAATGCACATGTTCTACATATTGAGGGAGTTGAACGATTTGGAAAAAAGAATTAATTGTGATTATTTTTGACTGATATTGCAAATGCGGTATGATTCACGATATTGGAGGGAATGATCATTTTTGTATCTTTATTCTCATTTTCATTGAAAAATACATTCAGATGATCATGATGTGATTTTTTTCTCTCCTGAGGATCAGTTCCAAACAAAGATTTGTTTTCCTTAGTCTGCAGAATGTGATCGTAGGCCGGGATATCTCTGGTATTTTGATGGTATGATTGGTATTTTGACACGTATTTGTCCTGCACCTCTTTGGATATTGCACTAGTCCATGTTGTGATTTTGATCTAATTCTGATTGATTCTTCAGCCCAAGACACTGGATGATCCTTTTATGTCTCAGGGATTTTTTAGGAAAAATTGATTTCCCATGTTTGGGAATGGGATGTTGCATGAGACAAATTTCGCACTCTGCATGACAATAAAGTTCATCATGAATCTTGAGAGAAAAAGAGAAATAAAACTCCCAGATTTCTGTCCATCAGAGGGGGCGTGGCCTGCCGCGCAACGTCACTGATGGTTATATAGGCTGCAGCTGTGGCGGCGGGCTCGCGCTGCTGAGACAGGCAGAGCACTGAGGACCGGTGGCGCGCGCTCACACAGACTCCCTCTCAGCCACACACACACACACACTCCCCAAACAAAGAGAAGCACGCGAGGCAGCACAGCAGCATCCCACCCTTTCAGCCGCGAGCTCACTAGCAGAACCACCACCCCCCCCCTTCATCCCTGTCTCACACAGAACCGGTCCAGAGAGGCGCGAGCGCACACAGAACCGACAATGACAACTAACGGCGCGACTAACGGAACCAGCGACATGCTGCAGATCCAGTTCGGTCTGATCAACTGCGGGAACAAATACCTCACGGCAGAGACGTTCGGCTTC
>JAOVVB010065326.1:0-14184 GCA_028570985.1 Heterobranchus longifilis | reverse complement strand
CTGCTCCTTTACCTAAGGCAAATCTATTTACAAAAATGCTTGGCTAAATAAATAGGTTTTTAGCCTAGACTTAAACAGTGAGACTGTGTCTGAGTCCAGAACATTAATTGGAAGACTATTCCATAACTTTGGGGCCTTGTAAGAAAAAGCTCTGCCCCCTGCTATAGTTTTCATAATACGTGGTACTGACAAACAGCCTGCATCCTTTGATCGAAGTAGGCATGGCGGTTCGTAAGACACTAGCATTTCACTCAGATACTGCTGTGCGAGACCATTTAATGCTTTCAATAGAAGTATTTTTAAATCAATGCGAAATTTTACAGGGAGCCAATGCAGCGTGGGAAAAGTAAGACTTTTTGTCATCGCTCCTCCCGGACCGCCCCGCCGGCACACCGGTTTCCCATCTGCCGCTGATTTCTTGTTTTTTTTTTGCTGGTTTTCAATGATTTGGGAGTGTTGAAGTCAACAATCGACAATACATTATTCTTAGGCTAATATACTATTCTGAAAAAATACTAGATCATGAATACATCTTTACTGAGTTTCCCCAGTGATTTTCCCAGAATGTTCTTTTTTTATTCATGCCATAGGAATAGAGTGTTTTCTATTTCTAAAAGCATTGAAGATATAGGAAGGGTCAACTGGGAAAAAACTATTAAAAACAGTTTTCTTACATCACACATATCATACATATAGTACTGTATTTTTGTATTAAAAAATATTCATTGTAGTCTCAAGACCTGCAAGTTTCCATATTATGAGGCTGTGAAACAAACCCATATTTATTACCTTTCATGACCATGCTTTACAGGTGGTATGGGGCGTTTTTGATGATACTCAATGTTTACATTTTTTTCACTGTGCCAGATGACCAGACATCTCCATCTTTGTCTCATTAGTACAAAGTCTTTGTTTCCAGAGATTTTGTGCTTTGTTTAAGTGCCATTTGTAGCCCTATATTGTGCACGCCTAGCACGCCTTGTGCAACGCCTTCTTTACTATAGAAAATTTATTTGGACATGCACTTACCCATATTTATAAATAGTAACAGTGGCTTTTCTGAGGATGATATTGTTTCTTCTTGTTATGAGATAGACACCCATTTATATGCCCCAAAACATGAAATTACCAAGAGTTTTGCTTTTATAGCTCTAGTCAAACTTCTTGATAATGAACTAATCTTGTGCATTTTATAAGCAACACCATTACTTTATTAATGATAATAGAAGTAAAAAGGGTGTACTTATTTATAAAAAAATATTTATAAATATTTTTTTAAAAGTACATATTAAGATTTGTGTGTGGATTTTTGTTGTTGTCATCACCTGTGGTTATAGGTTTGTTCATATACTTTATATTGCATTGGGATGTTTATCTTTGATGCTAGTTTGTTATTAATGATAATGTTTATAATTTACACATTATTTGTGTTTAATCTCTTTAATTTTACTTATCTTGTCATATTGAATGACAAGCAAATGTTTTAAATATTCTTGAAACTATAAGGCAAATATCAGGTAATTAAGTTAGGCCAGTTTGGTACTTACTGTCTTCGTTAATGTCCCTGTTGTGTGTTGTGCAGGTATGGATGGAAGCAGCCAGTCAAATAATCTACTCGTACAGTATAGGTGTTGGTGTCCTGACTGTGCTAGGCAGCTATAACCAATACAATAACAACTGCTACAGGTGACCTGAGCGTTACACAATTCCTGACATTTTGTCAAAAAATGTCTGAATGTTTCTATCTGAGGCACCAACTTACTATAAAATCACTGTATTTATACAAATGTGTAGTTGGAGGTCAGAACCAAATTCGACTTTGAGCAACCTCACATTTACCCATGAGCAACAGCAAATTCAATTTGTTCTCATTGGAAGAAAAGAACAATGTAATAAAACAAAACAAACCAAAAAAGAACCTAATAATATATTGTCACAGGAAAATAACTGTATCAGATCATGACACATTCTATCTTTTCTTTTCTTTTATCTTTTAGTTCTGTCTTGATATGAACCAAGACATTGCACAGTGCTCAATACTTTTGCAGAGTATTGTATATGTGTTTATGTGTTTTAGGGACTGCTTTTGGCTGTGTCTGCTGAACAGTGGCACCAGTTTTGTAGCGGGCTTCGCAGTATTCTCAGTTCTGGGTTTTATGGCTCATGCACAAGGTGTTCCTATAGAGGATGTGGCTGAGTCAGGTATTCCCTTTATACCCATGTAATTGCAATATGATAAAATAGGTTTTACAGTGGGGAAAATAATTATTTGATCCGTTATGGATTTTGTAAGTTTGCCCACTCAAAAATGAAGGTTATAAAAATTTTTTATCATAGGTTTATTATAAAGGATAGAGACAGAATATCAACAACAACAAAAAAAAAAAATCTGAAAAAACACATTATATACATATTATAATTCAAATTGCATTTCAGTGAGTAAAATAAATATCTGCTCCCCCACAAACTAACAATAATTCTGATTCCCACAGACTGGCTATGTGTTTATGTGGTACACAGATTAATTTAAGAAGGTGCTCCTAAGAACAACTCATTATGTGTATGAAAGCCACGCGTCCACAGAATCTCTATCCCTAATCTCTATAATGTACCACCATGGGCAAGACAAAAGATCTGTCAAAGGACATCAAGGAGAGAATTGTAGACCTGCACAAGGCTGGAATCAGCTACCAGACCATGAACAAGAAGCTTGGTGAGGAGGAGACAACTGAAGGAGCGATTATTCACAGATGGGAAATGCAAAAAAACATTAATTGCCCTCAGTCTGGAGAACTACACAGGAGGAGCTTGTGAATGATCTCAAAGCAGTTGGGACTACAGTCTCCAAACAAACCATTGGCAGCACAATCCACTGCCATGGATTAAAATCCTTAAGTGCTGCAAGGTCCCACTTTTCAAGAAAGTACATTTACAAGCCCATCTGAAGTTTGCCAATGAACAGAAAAAAAATAGGAGAAGGTGCTGTGGTAAGATGGGACCAATATCGAGGTGCTGTGGTCAGATGGGACCAAAATTGGGATCAACCAGACTCACCATTTTTGGAGAAACACCATCCCGACAGTCAAGCACGAAGACGAAAACATCAGGCTTTGGGGCTGTTTCTCTGCTAAAGTCACAGGCCGACATTGCTGCATTGAGGGGCCAATGGACGGTGCCATGCATTGTAAAACCTTGAATGAGACCCTTCTGAAGATGTGTCCAAGTTGTGTCTTCCAGCATGACAATGACGAAAATATATCACCAAGACAACAAAGGAGTGACTCAAGAAGTAACATATTAAGGTCATGGAGTGGCCTTGCCAGTCTCCAAACCTAAATACTTTTAAAAAAGTATGGAGGAAGCTGAAACTTTGAGACAGGCAAGGATTTAAAGAAGATCTATAAAGAATCATGGACCAAAAACCCCGGTGAGATGTTTGCAAACCTGGTAACGCTTTACCTCTGTGCTTGCCATCAAGGGTTTCTTCACCTAGTATTAAGTCATGTTTTGGTTGGGGATCAAATACCTATTTTCCTAATTAAAATGCAAATTAGTTTATAACTTTTTTATCATCTGCTCTTTTTCTGGATTTTTGGTTGATATTCTGTTTATATATTATACAATAAACTTATAATAAAAATTGTAGACCGTTAATTTCTTTGTAAGTGGGCAAACTTACAAAATCAGCAGGGAATGAAATAAATATTTTCCCCACAATAACAATATTATACTTAATATAAAAAGTAAAAACAATAATGTTATGTTCCTTCAGGTCCTGGACTAGCTTTTGTAGCTTATCCTCAGACGGTGGCTTTGATGCCTTTTCCATGGCTGTGTGCTTCTTTATTATGATTATTTTACTTTGTCTGGATACACAGGTACACACACACACACGCATGCACACACGCATGCACCCATCTAACAATGTTTCATCATACTGATGCATTTGTCCTGTCATCCAGATTCTTACGATGGAGGTGATCATTACATCAGTGACAGACTTGTTTCCACAAGTGCTGCGTAGAACTAGACGCAGAGAGATTTTCCTGCTCCTCTTCTGCATTTTCTGTTTCCTCTGCCAATTTATTATGGTCACAGAGTTAAGAACAATAGGAAATATTTGCACATTTTTAGATGTGTCATTCATTTTAAGCAAATTATTGATGCAGGAACACAAACTGTAGCTGTTTTTAAGAAAAGAATGTTATTGAGTTTAGGTTTACCACATATTTAATAAAACTCAATCAAGACTACTATTCACACTACATTTAGGCATTTGGCAGATGCTCTTATCCAGAGCAACTTACATTTTTTATCTCATTATACATCTAAGCAGTTAAGGGTTAAGGGCCTTGCTCAAGGACCCCACAGTGGCAACTTGGTGGTTGTGGGGTTTGAACCTGGGCTCTCCCGAACTGTAGTCCAATGCCTTAACCACTGAGCTACCCCTGGCCCACTAAAGTGTACTGTTTACATGGCCACAAATATAATATATATTAGGACAAACATGTGGCAGGTGGAGTTATAGTGTTTTGCAAAATCAAAACATAAAATATATTACACTGATATAACTGAAATGATTTTCATGGAAAACATTGTCAATTATGCTTTGTAACTCTTTGACTCAACATGTGCACAAAAAAAAAAGAACAAACAACCAAAAAAGAAAAAAAAAAAACACCTGACAAAATGTATATTCCATTTTGCTGTAAATGGTATGCATCATATTTGATGATATTTGATTATATACAGTATGGTATGCAAAAGAGACAAATCTGCACTTTGGAGTGTAGAACCCATATTGAAATCTGTTGTGCTTTTTGCTGACACATGAAGTTTTTTTTGTTGTTTACAGATGAAAACCACATTATTTAGGTTCTGAAAAAAATTATAAAAACTAGAAATGAAGAAGAATGTACTTTTTTCCTCACTAACTGTATTTGTGCAAATGTGATTTGATTTGAAGTGAATATGATTTCTAGCACTTGTATTTTTTTTTAATTCAGCTTTTTTTGTCTCCTGTAGGGTGGAATGTACGTTTTTCAGCTGTTTGACTACTATGCCTGTAGTGGAGCATGCATCATTTTCATCTGTGTGTTTCAGTGCTTTGCAGTTGGCTGGGTCTTTGGTGTGTAAAAAAAAAAAAAAAAAATCTCTTTAACATGATTTTGACTTAAGATCACAGTGACATGCAACTTTAAAATAGCTTTGAGGTAGGTTTTGAGTTATTTTTATTCAGTAGCACTAAATTCCATGTTGTGGTCATATTATTAAGTTTAAAAAGAATGTATTAAAATTTTAAAAGCTTGGCATTAGGATTAAATTTGGTTATAGGTTTTCACTAACTTTTGATTAAGATAATTTTGCTAAAATAACAAAACACATTTGAATCATGGCACATGAGGGGTAAAAACCTAAGTAATTTTCATTTATCCAGGTTTCCTACATATGTGCAGCTTCTTTTAAATGTCATGTTAATCGGACCATTTTAACCTAACTTTTTATGTACAGTGACAAAGCACTGGCGGCTCAGCAGTTAGTTTTTCACCTGCCCCGTGAGAAGCCCAGGTTTAATTCTCACCCAATGTCCAAACCCCAGCCAATGCATGCAGTCCAGATTTCAAGCCTGGATAAAATGGGAGGGTTGTGTCAGGAAGGGCATCTAGCATAAAACCTCTACCAAGTTGCGTGCGGATTGGACGGTCCGCTGTGCCGACACTTTGACAGGAGCAGCGGAATGACTAAATAAACTCTTTTAGTACAGTGACACTTTACCTTTATTCTTACTCTTCTCACATTGTGAGACAGAATTAAAAGTTTAAGACTTAAGCCTCTATTGAATAAATTGACAAAAAAATAATCAAAAAAGATAATACATAATTAAGGTACTACTTTATGGTGTTGATTCTTTAAGGTGCTGGCCGAATGGCTGAGGTCATTGAAGATATGACTGGGTCACTCCCTAACATTATCTTTAGAATTTGCTGGAAATATATCATCCCATTTCTCTTCCTGGTGAGTTTTTGACTGTGTATTTGATTCACTCTTAATATCAATTTAAAGAAGATTTTATCTGTATTTGTCATCTCCTGTATTCCAATCCTTGGTATTCCACTAACCATAACTTCTTTCTGTATCCTTAGGTATGTTTTATATATTCATTGGTTGACTATCAGCCTTTGAGGTACAACCGTGTGTACGTGTACCCAGACTGGGCATATGCGCTGGGCTGGTTGTTGGCTCTTTCTTCCATGCTACTGGCTCCTGGATGGGCATTGGGCCGCCTTTGCTTATTAAAAGGAAGCCTCAAACAGGTGAGGACAGACACAGTGGTGGTTTATGACATGATTTTTAAGCTGCATTGTAGGTTTACACACCTTATAAAATATTATATATTTAAATACATATATAAATTTTTATATTTTTAATAACATAACCATAAAAAATTAATTAATTAATTAATTAATTAATTATTTTTTTTTTTAACAGCGCTGGATTTTCCTGTGCAGTCCTGACAGCAATTTACCAGTGACCAAGAAACAAAGAGCTAGATTGCAGTTACTAACATCAGCAGTTTGATGAAGTCAAGCTTTAGGATGAGGTGAACTGTAGAGTGAGGGAAACCAGCATATGTGATTTACATTTAGTTAAACATTCAAGAGGCGTTCAAGTTAGAGTGGGTCTTAAAATTTTTCAGGATTGGTTAAGAAACAAATTCTTTGGTCAAAGTATAGTAATCAGACTCGAAGCCACAGTAAAACTTTTGAATGGTGGAAACATTTTTTAAAAAAGCCATACATCTGGGAATGACAATCCTGGCTGAGGTGACTCAGAGCCTACTGCAGTTCCTGTGAGCATTCAGCGAGTGGAACACCAGATCCTTGAAAATTGACATGTAACTTGTCGCCAATTTGTGGAAGAGATGCCTGTAAGATCTGAACACAACATCCTTTTTTTGCTGAAACAGCTTTTGGCCTTTTGGTTTCTGTAAACGGAAATTGTGATGCTAAAGCATATTAAGACATCCTTGACAATGATGCTCTTCATTGTCAAAACAGTTTGACAAAGAATATTAGTGTGATTTTAAGGGGGCCACAAGCCTTTGCTCATATAGTGTAAATTGATAAAGTATATATACTGTACATTTATTTTTATTTTTTAAATTTACCTTTATTTAACCAGGCAAGACAGATTAAGAACAGGTTTCTTATTTACAACTGTGGCCTGGCAAAGGCGGAGCCTTTTGGGGGAAATAGGGGGACTAATAAAAATACGACATTTTAAGAAAGATACATATTTACAATATAAACGAATTTTATGACAAAAAATAAAAGCAAAAAAAGAAAATGAGATACATATTTACCAAAAAAAAATCATAAAATGTTATATAAAGCTAGAAACCTTTTAATGTATACTTTCTTTTTTTTGTAATTCAATATATACAGTCAATTTAAGAGTCTTTGTTTTTTTCTCTTAACTTGAGTGAGAATTTTTTTTTAAAACCGGCCAATTTTTTGGTACATTTACCAAAGGATTTACTTTTATAAATAACTTGTACTGGACTTTATTTAAGCCCCACCACCAATACAAGTGAAGCAATGAAATAAAAAAGAACGAACTGTAAAATAAGAAGAAAAAGAAAAAAAAGATCAACTGGATAAAGCAGGGAAATGCATTTCTTCTTCTTTAAAAAAAAAGGCCCCTAAAATGTTCAATGAAACAATAAATATAAAACTCAAAACACGACAAGGGAAAAGCAAAAATAGAACGTTTTTTTTGTATAAAGTATACAATATATGTATTTTTTTGTATACAATCTAATTATTTCGGATCTGTCTGTATACCACCTACACAGGAGGAGGTGAGTGAAACGACCACAGAATAAACCAGAAGATTCAAACAGATTTCCTGTCTGGAAATATCTCGCATCGTGGGCTCGGGTCATTCAGTTTGGTGAGATGATTGCAGGAAAAGTGGGTGTTCTTTCAGAAACTGGCATGAAGTAGGTTTGGAATCTGATCGGATCAGCCGCTAGCTGACATCATGTGCCTGAAAATGTGCTTTGATGTTTCTGTTTCCAAAAAGGCATTGTGTCAGATATACAGGCTTCTGTGTGCTCTGTGCGTTACAACTTCCTTCGGATGAAAATTAAATGTAAAGCTGAAATCAGGAGGAGAGGTACCATTGCGCAAAAACAAACAAAAAAAAAAAGCTGCGAAGTTAAGGTTTCCGAGTACAGGAAACTGAAGTCAGTGACTCTCATAAGATGGACTGAAGCCAGAATAGACGATGTGCCGAGCCGCACGTCTGCACTCATGCCCTGTCTTGAGCCGTAAATGTGACTGAGAATGAAAACTAATGTCAGGAGATATGATTAACTTTTTCCACACCAGCGCCTAGTGAAATGGCATCACTTCTAGCACCAGCAGTAAGATTATCCACAGCTGCTGGTCTGAAATCTGACAGTGTTTCCTTTCTGATGAGCCCAAAACACCATAAAAACACCTCTCCATATTCATCACCAAAAATATGCAACAAAATGAACGTTGTTTGTTTTTTGTTTAGTTCTGTAATGTCTTTTTTTTTTTTTTGCTCATTAAAAAGCAACAACTTTGTAAAAGCTTTCACATTTCAGTCCAGAGCATCATGAGGACTGAAGGAAGCAAAGCAGTAGGTTTGGAATCTGAACGGATCAGCCACCAGCGGATGTCACACGCCTGGGACCCGGGTTTGGCTCCGTGGCATCGTGTCTGGCTGGTCGCCCTCTGTTCGCACTCTGCATGAGCTTTAGTAGAAAAAGGGAAGGAAACTTTGGTTGCGAAAAAGTGCCGGGTTTCTAATCACAAACACAAAGCATTTTCGAGAAATACTGTATGTGTGCAAACTACAGCCTTCGAAACATCCACAAACAAGCTGATTGAGCAACAGAAGGGTGCAGATGGTTGCGGTTTTCAAATTAACCAAAAAAAAAAATTTTTTTTAAAAATGACACGTTTGTTATTGCTGAATTTGCAATAATATGTGAGTAATACAGGGAAATAATATCATATCTTATAAATTCAGTTGTTTTTTTCCATCCAATTTTCATAAATTTATTTGATCAGTTGAGGTTTTTTGTAATTAAATATAGATCTCAATTATGATGACCTCATATGAACACTCATATGACCTTGATGAACGAAATAACATTGTAAATCAGGGGCAGTGGTGACTCAAACGGTTAAGGCTGTGGGTTACTGGGTTACCGATCGGAAGGTCAGGGGTTTGAGCCCCAGCACCGTCGAGTCGCACCTGTTGAGCTCTTGAGCAAGGCCCTTAAGCCTATCTCCTCCAGGGGTGCTGTAACCTGGCTGACCCTGCCCTTTGACCCCAGCTTCCTAACTGGGATATATGGAAAAAATCATTTCACTGTGCTGTAAGGTACATGTGACAAATAATTGAATACAATTTTATTAAATTGATCTACAACTATGTTTAGGACGCGTGTGTGTGTGTTGATTCTCCATGAAAGAACTGCAAATTATTTCAGTGGGGATTTCTAAAGTCTAAATCTAAATATATGCAGTACAGTTGTGGTCAATGTATATCAATATTGGGCTTACAATGATTTCATGATAGACTTTAGCTGGTAGCTTCTCTTTGCAACATTAAAAGTGTGTGTGTGTGTGTGTGTGCCAGCACTAATGGGATTGACCAATGGGAAAGTCCAAGGAGCTCAGTATAGATCTGAGAAATGTAGATTTACACAAGTCAGGAACATTCCTCAGAGCCATTTCTAAACAGTTGTTCAGTTCAAGATCAGGTCAAACTATTGTAGTTAAGAACAAGTTCCTGTTAGGTGGAGCCACTTTGCTAATGTCTGCCCCGTCAGCTGAGAGGAAACGGCCTTGGATGGTCAGGAACATCTCAGGAACCACCAAGGCACAGGCCTGCTATGAACTTGAAGCTGCTGGTACACCAGTGTCACTGTCTGCAGTCAAGCCAAGATAGTTTTACATCACCAGAAACTGAAAGGCTGCCATCCAAGAAAGAAGCTCCTGCTTCATAATGGTGCTAGTGCTGGCTCAGTCGGTTAAGGCTGTGGATTGGACTGATCGAAAAGTTGAGGGTTCAAGTCCCATCACTGCCAGGCTTCCACTGTTGAGCCCTTGAGCGAGGTCTTTAGCCCTACCTGCT
Organism: Heterobranchus longifilis; assembly: GCA_028570985.1. NCBI lineage: Eukaryota > Metazoa > Chordata > Actinopteri > Siluriformes > Clariidae > Heterobranchus > Heterobranchus longifilis. The sequence continues at coordinate 4,008 of JAOVVB010065326.1, read as the reverse complement.
CCAGGGGCACCGTATCATTTCACTGAGCTGTAAGCTACATGTGAAACATAATCGAATCATATAACAATATATTTATTTATAACTGTAGATTTGTGTATATATATATCCCTAGTCTCTCTCAATACATATATAAACTTTATCTGGCACTGTTCTTTTTGTATATTCAATGTATAGTATTAACTATTCTGTAGTTACTACACATATTCATGTTATAATATATTGGTTAGTCGAGTCTGGTTCCTCTCAAGGTCTATATAAAACTTTTGACCAGAGATGTGTTGGAGGGGTAAAGGTGCTCTTCAATCCCAAGAACACTGTAGCAGCTGTTAAGCATGGTGGTGGCAGCATTCCAGTGGAACTGGGGAATGGAATCAGGAACAAGGAGGAGAATTCTTCAACATAGCCTTAAATCATTGAATGAACTTTTAAAGCTCTTTTAGCATCAAACATGGTCGTGATTAAATATGGATCATAATTATGATGAACTCATTGACCTTTATAAACAAAATAACACTGTAAATTGGGCAACAGCTATGAATTCACTGGATTGTTTGGAATGATTTATTTATTTTGTATTATGTAGTGTGAAATAAAAGTGAGGAAAAACTTAAAGCAATTCTCCAAAAGGACTTGTTTATTATTTTTTTTTAATGAAGCATTGTGTGATACTATGAGGAACGTGAATATTAAGAGGCTTTGAGGCTGTGACTGTCAGGTCGATGATTCTGCATGCTCAGATCTGACTAAATTAGCAGAGGTGTGATGACATCATGACATGAGTCATCACACCTGATTTTTAAGGATTGAGAGAAACACCATCGCGGCTGCTCGAAGCACCTCAGAGTTGTGGAGTCACGTCACCCCTCAGTATAAACCGAATAGGGCTTCATTTCGTTTCCACCCTCACCCGTACACCCGATCAGGCTGACATTAGGGACGGTTTGTGCAGTCCCATGTGACGTGTCGTGAAATGCGACCCGTCAGGTTCTTCCAGCTTTTGTACAGAATGCCTCTTTGCTGATTAGACACTTCCCGTAATCCTTGAACACACCCTCATGAAACGTTCACAACCCCTGGATGATCACGACCACTGCTTTAAATAACTCCCACATCCACAGACTCTTTACATACCCGGCGTGTCTCGATCCTGTTTCTCGAGCGTGAACGTTTCAGCCTTAAAACTCTGAACAGTTCATTATGTGGCGCTTTGCAGAAAGATAACATTTAATAAATGAGAGTTTAGTGCCTTGAATATTTAATATGAAGGTATGTCTGCTTTATTTTTTTTTATTTGTATTTATTTATTACTGATTTCCACTCAAGACAATAAACTTAACAATTTTGTTCAGAATGTCATGTTATCCAAACACACAATTTGTTTGTTTTTTTTGTAAAAAAAAATTCCCCCCTTATTTTTTCATAATAAATTAAATAACTTAGATTAAGTTAATGTTTTTCTGTGACAGGCTGCACAGTGCCTAAAGATACAGACAAAGATAACATTATAATTATATTTATTATATTATAAAGATCATTTTAAAATAGGTAGTTTATATAACAGCCTCAGCAGCGATCTCATTTCCCCTCTCGTCTGTTCCAAACACTCAGCATTCAGTATCATCAGTGTACTGTACTAATCACCGGCCTGATCAACTGTCATCATCTGCACCTGTTTCTTCTGCTCGTTTGGCTTAACAAACAAAAAAAAAGATTCCTCTGGAACTGCTCAGGAAGCCTGGAGAACTGCTCCTCAAGACGACATTAAACATATGAGAAAGTCTGGAGCTTTGGAAGCAAAATATGAGGAAATGAACGGGGTGTTAAGACTTGTGTACTACATTTCACACCACAATATGTGCACTTCTTAGGAATAGTAAGTATTTAAAGGTTTCTTACGTTTCTTACGTTTTATTCTGCCCAAGTTCTACATTTCATATGTTTTAGATAGAGTATGTTTTTATTTCATTACATCGGCAGGACTCGGGGTGACATGACACGTGTGTGGGATCGACTGGAAACGTGCTATTTCTTATTATCTATGTGCTAAGACGTACAGTGATTGATGGTGAGAGACAATAACTGCGGTAAATGTCAAGAAGAAAAGACAAGCATCAGAACATAACACACAGCACTGTATACACCCATACACTAAGACTATAATTTATCCTGCATTATATTAAAAGGAACCCCTGATATGCCGTGCTTACAGTTCATGCTATATTAATTTATCTCAGGATGTTCACAGGATGTTCACAGGATGTTACACACAATATGGAGCAGCACGGCCTTTAATACCACCTGTACCACTTTATACTGTATGTGTACAAAAGTATCCTCAAGCACTGGTATATCTGTAAATAGGGATTTCTTTAACAGTGTGTTTACTGCCAGTTCCAGAATTATTGGCACCCTTTATGAAAAGAATCCTGTAAATGTCAGAGAAAATGATTACCTATTCTCTATCAAAAAATAATTGTAAACAGAAAAATACAATAGCTAAATAATTTTCTACTTCCTTATTTCTTTAAATATAATTTTCTATAATAATATAACATTATATAATATTAGATTATAAGAAATCTTAAAATAAATGCTTTAAAAAACATTAATAGAGTAACATATAGCATTTGCACCAGAACCAGCAGCTTCTTTCCTCGACCATCACAATGCTAAACTACACCATTAACCCAATTAAACACCTGACACCTTATAACCTGTGATACATCTTACAACTCTATTAATCTGTACTTAATAGCGTTATTGTTACATTATATTTACTACATTTATATGTTGAGTCTTGTTCCTCCCGGCAATCATGTAAAGCGTTGTTAAAAGCGCTATTTAAATAACATTGAGTTTATATACATACACCTATTTAACCTACACCTTAAGTTACACAATGCCAATATTTGCCCTGAGGTGTATATACACTACTATTTGCACTTCTCGTAGATGCTAAACTGCATTTCGTTGCTGAGTACCCGTACTATATAATGCTAAAGTTCTATCTATCTATCTATCTATCTATCTAGAAATTATTTTTAAAATGTGTGTTTTCTTCAAAGGAAGGCCTACTATACATAATTTCTGTAGAAGACGGCTATTGTATTAAAATAACTATGTTTATTGTTTTAATATATTTTTAATGAAACAAGACAAATAGTATATAAAGGTACAGTATGTATATAAAAATGTACATTATTATAATATTTTATCATATGATAAAAGATAAAAGTTTGGAAGCAAACCAGTCAGAAACGAAAGTAAAATATTTGTTTTCAAAAATTGCATTCCTTTTTTTCTCTCTTTTAGTTTGACTTCTTTCGTTTGTCTAAAATATAATATTTTATATTACATACTTTACATTACACTACATCATATTATATTTTAGTTTACATTACATTATATCACATTTTGTTTTACTTCGCATTACATTATATTATATAGTTTTATTTTGTATTACATTATATATTTCATTTTACTTTATATTATATTATATGACATTACAGATGATGCAACTCTTTAGGCCTGATATATATATAGGGGGCGTCTCCTTCTCGCACTTACCCTCCCCTTAACCAATAGGAACCCACGAACATCGTGACGACAGAAATATGCAAATTAGGCGCGGACTAAATGGGAAGTGAGTAAGTGCTGCTGTGTTCCGACATCACGTAAAGGCGCGCGCGCGTGGGCTTTTAACCTGAAGAAAGGAAAGAGTTTTAGGACCTGAGCATTGAGTGTAAAAGGGGAAATAAAAAAAAAAAAAAAAGTTTATTCAGAAAAATCAGAGAAGAAGAACCAGAAGAAAAGTTTCTTAAGGTCAATTAAAATATAGAAGAAGAAAGTCAAGCTACAGCAACAAGGAAGAAGAAGAAACCGGCAGAATGATAGCGTCGCATCTCCTGGCGTACTACGTTACTGAACTCCAGCATGACCAGGTTCAGAAAGTGAGTATCTTCTTACCAAAGCCTCATTAACTAACTAACTAACTAACTCTGGCTGCCT
>JAOVVB010065315.1:0-14184 GCA_028570985.1 Heterobranchus longifilis | reverse complement strand
TTTAAGAAACAAATATTTTTATTGCACCACAGATAGGACACTGTGGTAAACTGCAGTCAATTCATGAGGATATTCACGATTATCTCGATAATCAACAATCAACATATTCTGAGTGTTTTTATCATGATCCACAATAAAATCGATTACTGTCCTTTATCTGCAGAGGTTTTATAGCAGCGGATACTGTCAGAACATGCCAAAACAGGAAAAATAATATATTTTTGAAGGTTTAAGAGGTAGTAAAACATTCAGATAATGTAGACAAATTATTACTGGAATGGATATCACTGGTGTTTTAATGTAATACATCTTTGAATAAATTGATGACCTAAGTATACGGTTTTGCTCTTTGTTTTTAAAAAATGTCATTCATGTATTACATTCTTGACCGATTTCAAGATTCTTTTTAATTACATTTTGTGTCCAGTAATTAATACTAGGGCTGCAAATGTCAGAAAAGAGGTATAAAATGTCCATCACAGTTTCTCAAAGCCCATGTTGACATATTCATATTATGATTTGTGCAACCAAAACCCGAAGACATTTAGTTTAATATGATACAAGACCAAGAAAACCAGCAAATATCCACATTTGAGAAGATTATAGAATTATAGAATTTGAGGGAGTTTATCTTAAGAAATGTCTTACATGATTAGTCAATTATCAAAATAACTGCAGATTAATTTCGATTTATGCTGAAAGCCTTAATGACCTGAAGAGAAGCGTGTACAAATGTCTGACCTCCACAAAGGTATGTGGAGGTCAGAACACACAGATAAGACAGAAACATTCTGATATCTGATCTGGTGAATAACAACTGAGAGGGAAAATGGATAAAAAGCAGTACCTGTTTTCTCCTGGTAGGAAGGAGGTAATGGGCAGGTTGTTCTCCTGGCAGGCCTGTCCGGGGTGCCAGTTGGCCTTGCAGGCCGAGCAGAACTCGAGGGCACAGACGGCACACTGGACCAGCTGGGGCAGCGCAGGTGAATCTGTCTCCTTTAGTTGGCACACGGCCTGGCAGGTCGAGGAAGGGCACCACGTCCGGCATGGGTCCAGCAGCACCTCTAAAGGAACAAAACAAGTGCCTGCGTCACGGATAGTAGCTCTCTTAAAAGGGTTAGTTCACCCAAATCACAAAGAAATCGTATTTATTGGGACATTTTTTCTGGTAGAAGGTAATGGCAACTTAATGTTTTGAGCAGCACAGCTCCATTGTGGCGGCGGCAGCTGATATTTCAGAGGTTTCTCCAAATCTGAGCACGCAAAAATAGAACAATGTGCATGGCTATGTGAGAAAATATATGAAGGGTTAATTTGCAAAAACAAATATCTGTGTTTTTATTTATTTTCCAAAGTAATGTTTCTTTTATGTCCAATCCAGGGAATATCAATCACACTGGTGTTGGTTTATTAATTTTAAGAATGTTTTTTTAATCTGTTTTTCGCAAATGAACTCTTCATATCTTTTTGATTTGAACAGACATTTAAAGGAAGCGATAATCGCCTTACAACTCGACACCTTGCAAATCTGTAAAAGGCTTCCTATTCATACACATTTCATATAATGTACAATTGTCAAGTTTCATTTTGGTACCTGCTTGCTTTTATACAGTGGTTCACTATTATCTTGCAGCATCTACGATCGTCTAACTAAATCGTTTTCCATGACTTCTGCGAACTCTTTTGAATATGTGCGAAAAGAGATCCGTTTTTTGTGTGTTTTGCCAGTTCTGTTCTAAGTTCGTAGCGTGATGCACTTGCCCTTGTATCCTCTCCTTCCTTCCCCTCGCCTCTCTGCCAAGAACTCCCGAGCACACATTCCACATGCACTCTCGGCTCAGCCTGAGAAATATGGAACGGTTACAGCAACTGTTCTGCCTGACTGGACTGGGACATTGATGAGACGGCTGACTGCCCTTATCCAGTCAGCATCAACATCTATTTCTGAGGCTTTCTGAGGATTTCTGTCCATTTACAAGCCCCCCCCCCCCCCCCCCCTGCTGTGCTCCTATGTATTTTGGTTCGTCTTTGTGTTCGTGCGTTTATTTTAACAAGCGAGGTCTGCATGTCCTGCGTACAAATTGTGCCTGTGTGTAGGTGGAGAATCTGCGGGGCGACTACCATCAGAGTGGTTCCTGCTTTCTCTGGATAGTGAGGGAACTCTAATATTACTGATTAGCATGGAGCCACGCAGGCACATTATCTTTCCAGCAATGACATCCGAGCCTTTTACCACGTCGGTTAACATTTATTCTGCAGTGTAAACCTCAGACATTGAATACATAGCTGCACACTGAAGCAGAGATAAAAAAAGGATTTAACTAAAATATCTCGCTATGCGAAGAGACCTGCCCCGCATCACAGGCAGTCAGACAGTTTACGAGTCGAGAGCCGAACCAATCCAATTAGAATCTCTTTAAACAAAGTCTGGGAGGCTTTCCCCTTTCATGTATATTTGATGGGAGCTGGTGTTACACTTTGATGAGGATGACAGGGTTGAGTCAGAATACTACAGTACAAATCAGACGAATGTTAGGCCCGAGCACCAGTCACAAGAATATTCCTCGCCTGCATGATTATTTGCGGTTCGTGAATGGTATTGAATCCACAATTTTTTTTTTTTTTTTTGGTTGCCAGAAGTCAAAATTGAAACACTTCATTCTGAAGCAGTGGAGTGCTGTTCAGCGGGCAAGATTGAAGTCTGCTGAGCAAACGAGCGCCGCTCAAATCTTTTCTATTAGCTTTCCGCGGATGCCCCGTGGCGTAATTCAAGAGCGAAAATGCCCGCAGGGGGACGAGTGATTGATTCCAGACAGCGTGAGCAGCGGTTTGCGAGACAGGATCGTCGTCATCCTTTTCGTGTGTCACAATAAAATACAGTATCCTTGGAGGACAGGAGGGGCCACGTGAGCGCGCGATTGACGGCCGCCGCCCACGCGCCGCCCACCGAGGAACACTTTGCGTTGACTCACCCCTTTCAAACTGAAGCTTCTTGTATCTCTGCATCATCTCCGTGGCCACCATGCACTCAATCTACGGGGAGACGACAAGTGGGAGGGAAATAAGCAGGTCATGGTGCATATTTATAGACAGAGAAGTTGCACGAAGCAATTATACATTCGGCGTGTGAATATCATTTCAATGCATCAATTGTCGAATTCAAATTTCTACAAGATCAGAACTTGCTACTTGCTTACCAATAAGGCCATTTTCAGATTAAAAAAAAAAAAAAAAAGAAGAGAATCCAGATTGTATTCAAGGTGCACACGCAGGCCCACTCAAGGTTAAGTGCACTCATTTATTTGACAATGGAATGAGCATTCAGGCTTTGTAAAAGAGCAGTCAATTACAAGGTGAGGGCATTGCTGTCAGAGCAGACAGGGAGGAGGCATGCTTTGCCAGAGTGGCAGGAGTAGCCGGGCTTCCATTAAGGGCCAGTGACACTGATTGATTAGAGACATAAGGCCATGGTGCGCTGAACCGTGCCGTGCCTACGGGCCTCCGAGACCCAAGTGAGAGAGTCAGTGAGTCCATCAACCGAACTGCCTGGAGGACGAGGAACGCTTTGCTCTCAGATTGACCTCAGCTGCTCATTATAATGGAATCAACACACTGTCAGGTGGAGCGCGGTCTCGAGGAAAGCAGGAGCCTCGAGGGGGCGTGTATGTGTTAAACTATCTGTTAAAGTAATTGTTAGTTTTTACAAATTCGTATTCATTTATGTGGGAGGAAAAAGAGCAGCATGATATGAGGTCTGTGACGAGAAATGGGATAATGTATGATTTTATTATGGATTGTGATTAAAAAAAAAACATGCGCAATTATTTGATTGTGGTGAATTCCCATTAACGGGATAACCGTAACATTAAATGTGGCCCCTATAACTAAGAGTTCAAATCAAGTAGAATTAATTTTATTTGACAGAAAATCCATCTTATTTGATGTAGATTATTAAAAGAAGAAGTAGAAAGTAAAAGTGTTATTTGCATGTATTTATCAGCCACAACAACAACAACAACAAATGTAAGGTTGATCATTTAATAATAATCTGTATGTAGAAATGATACATTTCCACTGGGCTTCTCTGTGAATTCTGCTCTCTGTGATCGCTGCAAGTCTGTTACGCTGCGACTTTTTTATAACATACTGTACTGTGACTTTTTTTAATTACATTGTTTAATAAAGAGAGGCCTTATGATTTATCATGACCTTATTTGAGATTGTCTGATGGTTCGTTTTTCACTAAAAAGGATGTTAACTAAAAAAAAGATGTGTGTCCTATCTGTGATGGAATAGAAATCAGGATAATATCGTGAATCGCAATTATTTTGGCCTGTAGCGATAACTCTGTCACTGTTTTGCTCATTTCAAGCACAGTTCTGCTCATGCTACATTTGCATGTACACACAGTAGCTTGTTGTGCAAGATCCGTGCTAAATTCTGTGCGCCACTGTGTGAAAAATAAAAAGTCATCCTTGTTTCTGGAAGTTGCTGCAGTGACTCATTGCAGTCTATTGGACATTATCAGACATGAGCAGCAGGGGGATTGTTCTGATATTGGCAACCAGTCACCACCCAAAGGGTAAGTTAATCTAATGACAATCAAAGTAAAAATCTGACTTTCTCTTTTTAAAAAAAAAAATTATCAATACCTCATTTTCCTGCAAGTGTCCTCTTTTGGGACAGGCAGAGTCTGGACAGCTAATTGCAGTTTCAAGGCCTTCTTTGATCAGGAGTTCCACGTACTGCTTCAGGCACTGAGGAAAAACAGACGGACAGACAGATACAACATTGACCCAGTTCAATATCAGTCAGTCAGTCAGACGGGGACAAAAAAGTCAAACACACACACACCAGAAAAGTTGGTAAACAAACATTGGTCTAAGAGTCTCTCTTGATCGCAAACAGTAACAGTTGAAGAGCCAGATATTTCCCTCAGGAGTCGGTGGCGACGAGACCAAAACAGACCTAAAAGAGGAGTGAGTATTAGACTCACTTATTTATTTTATTTATTTACGTGTTTACGTGTTGTTCTGCTGCCCCCCAGGTAGCCCAAAAATAAAATCAGCAATGCTGCTTCACATACAACTTAAAAAGTAGCATTTGAAGCATATAACTTCTACTCTTTTGGGGGAAACCAGTGAAACATCTTTGTTTGCAAATTTACATTTAAGAAAACAACTGATCCTTTACAAAGCTGAAACATCTAAAATATTGTGTGAGGTTGTGCACCAGCATTTTATTAGTTTAGTTTAGTTTATTTTGCTACACTGTATTTTGTTTTTTATTTTATGAAACAGTTTAGAAATATCAGTATCAAATAACATGGTGATAAAAAAGTAGCACAAGTGATATATGTTTGTCTATGTGTTTATATTGTGGAATAAACTGTACTAACTGAACTTTGGTGATTACTGCCCCCACCCAGACTGTGTTCTAGGAAGTCGCTTCTATTTTTAGTGATCATTCTTGGACATTGTTTCTTCATCGCCGGACTAGACTGGTTAAGATCTGACAGCCAATGGGTGTTACTATTCCTCTGTCCCTGCCTTTCACACGGGACCAGTATTACACAGGGGGGAGGGGGGGGATGGATTTGTAGAAGACCCTGAGGTCATTACTGATTTTAATACAGTGAAAATCCTGTGTAGCTCTTATTATCTTTAAACATTTACTTCTGAAAATGCTTGCACAGCATTATAACAGCAAGTTTGTTCTTCTCTTTGAAGTGGCTTGCTAATGAACACTAACTTTTCTCTCTGTGTCAGCTTTGAATATTGCTCATTATACAACGGTTACTTTCCGATGAAGCAATTTCATTGGACAAGAGGCATTCCATGAGTGCTGATATTCAGCACAACATCACCGGGACTTTTAACTACCACTCCGCTTTACAAGTTTACGTTAATTACATTAACGAACAATATTTGCACAAATAACATTTGAGTTGAATTATGAATGGTGGTCAGAAGAGGATGAAGGAGGAAAGAAGCCTGGATACTAAGGCGCTAACCTCCAGGTGTGCTCATACGACTGCAGTGATGAGCTGCCGTTACCGCAGTCTCAATACCACATCAAAAATGAAGCTAGGGCTAACGATATAAAATATAAACATCGACATTCGGTCCGTTAAGAAGACCGAGCTGAAGACGGTCTGGAGAGCAGGAAACTATGGAGCAATGTAACGTTACTGTCTGATCAGCTGTTAACTCGTCAGAATCACACACGTCATCAAAGTGACTGTCAACAAATAAATGATTAAATAAACAACTAATAAATGCAGCTTGTAGAACTGTTTTATAAAAACAATATCACACAAGAGTGAGTGATGACGTGCTGAATATCATCCCAGCTGTGACTATTGATATTGCTTCAAAAATATATAAAGCCTTCATTCTGCAGTAAATGTGTTGCTGTTTGTAGAGTGTCTTGCTCACCAGTGTACAGAAGACACATTGGCACTGTGTGATGGTGGTCATCTGTTCCAGAGGGAACTCTCCAAGGCACAGCTTACACGAGACCAGGGGGTCCACGGCCAGCTCCCAGGTGGGACGGTACCGTGCCGTGGTCATCTTCACCGCCACAGAGCTGAAACACAAAACAAAGAGGGGGAAAGGACAGAGAGCTGGGGGTTAATGACGCCAAATGCATCCTGAAATTTAGTGAACAAAGTGGAATGGGTAATGCTCATAATCCTGCTGATGACAAAGAAAATCCTTAAAGTGCGAATATGTGTGGCTCAGTTTTGTTTGTCTGTCTACATAATAAATCCCGAGTCCAAGCTGTGCTTTATTTGTTGTGACACAATCAGCATGACGGTATGAGCGCAGACTGAAAATGCATTGTGAGGTTGTGTCCAGTGAGGGTGCACAGACAAACAGCACTGCTGTATGCAGAACGGCACCAGCTCTCTGCCTAAATGGCCCTCGTCAGACGTTCATTTTTATTCCAGGCCTCATGTTTTGTGGCAAAGAAAGAAAAAAAAACACTTCAAAAGCTCCTGAAACTCCTGTAGCTATCAGCCATCTCAGCTCCCTGTGAAATTTTCACTTGGGATGAAATAACACTTTTTTTTTTCCCTCCCTTCACTGCACGTCATCGCGTCTCTTTTGTGCGAGTCAGAAAGGGTTATTTTAGGCCGTCTCGTCTCACTCTCTCCTTCCCTCTGCAGATGAGAGCGAAGAGCACCCACTCGGCTGTTTACAGGAAGTGGTGCTGCGCACACGACGTCAACATCGTCAAGCTCTCCCCGTGCTGCTTAGCAACCGGCTGAAGGAGGATTTCGAAGGTGGAAGGGGGCAACGGATAGGAGGGAGAGAAGCACTGGTAGAGGAGAAGAGACGGGGAGAGATCGCCGTTTGCTTTCAATGGTCGTGGTGCAGCTGCCCGTTCACAGACACACGAGAAGAGGACAGCGAGTGGGAGGAGAGGGGTTGAAGAGGTCACGTGATCGCTCCATGGCCTTTTGTGCCGTGTACATGTGCAACCCAGAGAGGGGAGTGGAGAGACACAGAGAGACAGTGTGTTCTTGTTTAGCAGAGATATGATATCACTTCACACCGCCCTTCTTAACCACACATTTCATCTTTTAAGGGAAAAGGAATGCATCCACCACAGATCACCTTTATTAGGGTGCTAGGTGAAGGCAATCCACGAATGATACACGCTAGAGCAATAAAATCTGTTGTGATAATGAGGCAAAACATGTGATGGGCTATAGCCTTTGATGCAAGGTGGAATGTCAGCGCCTCCATCTCATTTCTATTATTTCCTATCTGAGTATTCCTTTGTCCTCACGTAACACCGACAAATATCAGGTCTGCTGCCATCAGTAAGTATGTCTCACTTCTCTTACTGCTGCTTCAAGGAGAGAGTAAAGAGGAAGACTCCCAAAGGAGGCTTCAGTGAGGATACATGAGCACATCCTCTGTGGAAGTCTGTTATTAAGACTCTTATTGGACATCTCTGAGTGATCGGATACCGCAGACGAAGTGCATCACTACACTTCATGACAGTTTTGTCAAACCACAAGCAGAGACAGAAGAAATAGCAGCAGAAATGTAGATGTTGGATGTTTTAATTGGGATGATAATTGTGAGTAGCAAAAAACAAACTTAAAACAAAATATACTTACTGGAAAAAAATGAAGCTGATACCTTAGTGTCTTTTAGTACAACCAAACAATGACCAATATATTTTTAGGCGACCAACATTTAACTTACTAACTACATACTACTTACTAACTCATGAACTGAAAACACACTGAAAAGGTCAACATTTAAAGACAAAAACACAGACATATACATACACCGCGCTGTGGTAGCGACTTGTGAATCACAAGGTAGCCACACCCCTAAAGCATACCCTACTTTATCGTCTGTTCTACTGTAAATGGGACCATAATTTACTAAATAAACATTATGCTGTATTGAAGAAGACTTGAAACTAGCGATTGAGACCATAAACTCATTACGAAAATGTTTACTGAGTTAATAAATCAAGTGAGAAATAGGGTCATTTTCCCATAGACTTCTATATAATCTGACTTCTTTTGTATCCTATGGCGTAGCAATTAACAGATTTTGATTGTCAGCAAGTGGAGTTTCCCATTTAGTCACAGTGGAGTAACCATAATAGATAATCATATTGGGCAGAAACACCATTTTGTCCTAAAAAAAATTACTGAACTATTTCAACACATAATGAGATCAGCCTTATCATACTTCCTAAAAACTGTAAGTAAGCACGCAAATGTGACACAATTAACAGCAAGGAAACTGCTTGTCAAAAAAATGCAGATTTAAAAGACACTATGCAAAATATGTCATTACATTGTGTAAAACAAAAACTCTAAGACAACAAGGCAGAACAGAGCAGCTACAACCCCAGTCTCAGGTGAGGTGTGCACCTGCTATCAGTGATCTATTCAGATCATGCTTGACGAGGTAAAATGTATCATTTGATAAAATCAGATGTCCCTCAATTCTTCCTCCTTCGCATCTTTTCATCGTGTCAAGTAGGAACGAGAAGGAAATTACAAAGTGAGAGAAAATGAGATGAACCTTCTGTCTGATTCACTCAAATCACCTGGCATTCATCCATCTATCCACCATCCATCACGCTGACCAGAAAGCACTGAGCGGTGAGGAAGCTCTATTATTTAGGTGCTGAGCTCGTATACAAAAGCTTAAATGGCAATTTGTTATCAGGATGGAGCCAAGGACTTACAAACATGACCCTCTGGGGAGTGTGTGGGAGGGCGTGTGCTTTGGTAGTCCAAAATAATACACAGAAGAGGACTTTACTACTGAAGTAATTCAATCACAATTGGAAATGAGCCATATTTATGTAGTTGAGTTGAGTGCAAATATGTGTGTCAGCTTTAAAGCAGGTCTGACAGGCAAAGGGGGGTACAATTTAAAAGTACAGGTTAGAGGAGCACCAGTCATAAAAACATCAACATGATTTAATGTAACATCATTATTCTGTCAACACGTACAAACTTCACAGGCAAAGAGGAAGATGTTGCATGGGAAAGTTCACTTTCTGTGACGGCGGCATGGGGCTCTATCTTATTCTTACACCTGCTGCAAAGCAGCGTGCAGCGCAGCGCAAATGTCAGTGCTAGTTTACGACTGACACAGTTGTCATTTTCAGACCCAGGTTGTGTTAATAGCAAATGTTCATGCGCCCATGGGTGTGTTAAAATAAGGTGTGGTCAGGTGCAGTGTTGGTGTGTTGATATCTTGAGGCAGCAGGAATCACCTGCACCATTGACCAAAAAAAACCTGGTCTGAAGTCTATGACGCAGTATTTCCCTGCTATTTAAAGGATGTGATGCGCAGGTTACAGTTATATCCGTGGCCCCGCTGTTAATTAACATTCTGATTAATAGCAGATGTGGGTTACGGGTAGGTGAAATAATACATCATTAATGAGGAAAATTTTAATTTCATTTGCTAAAATGGGAATATAGCAGAGAGCAGAATGGAGCTGGTGTGGCTGCTGATCTGTGCATTACGCACAAGGAAATGACGTCAGCAGGTAAATTAATTACTTCAGAAGCTAGATGTTTAGTTCCGTTTCCTCTGTCAAGTTTATAACTACATTGTTTTCATTTTGTTGCTTAAATGTCCCACGATATTTGCTGCAGTGCAATAACTGTGTGCATGGAGACTTTTACAATTATTGAAAGCAGCTTCTCTAATCATTAAAGTAAATCGCTAAAGAATACACTCAGAAATTAATATAATACATGATTTAAAAAGCAATAGCTTACCGGTACACTGACATAGGGGGGAGTGAAAATAATTCATTGGGGTGGCAGGTGGGTGATTTAAGTGTAAAAGCAGATTTGGATGGCTTCAGAGCCGATCCGCTGTTTCTCCCGCTCTTCCTCAGTTAAAAGTTAAATAAGTTATCAGTGCATTGTCTCATATGCAGTCAGGTGGAGTTGTTGATGGGACAGGGAGAGACGCCGGAGTGTCCGCAACTTCACGCACGAGCAGATGACTAAAAACACTAAAAACAAAGGCGTGGGGAACCTAATCAACACTGTGGAGTCTAAAACCTGTACAGCTCATGACAAGAATGCAGCAGCATTTCCACAAGGACTGAAATGAGTCAGTTTCTTTATCTATCTCCATGTCTAAACTGCTGAACTCCATTAGCCCTGTGGCCAAAAAAAAAAAACCTGATGGTAAAAAGTAATTTGCACTGCAGTGTACAGAGCAGGGCTTTCTAATACAGTGTGTGCTTTTACATTCAAATCTGTTTCTCTCCTCCCAGACTTTATATTGGCTGTGCTAATGCTGACAGACTGGGTCGATGGGACAAATGAAATAGTTTTGTAAGGATGGCCCGAGGAGAGGAGACGAAGAGAGAGAGAGCGACAAAGGGAAAATTAGTTTTCATGAGGAAAGGTGGTGCAGTGCCATCCCTCTGTTGCATTATTAACTAGATGGTCCATTATCACTGAGAAAGACACACACACATACACACACACGCACGCACACACAGTATATGACGAGCAATGGGACTGTGCATGCAGGCCTCTCATGCTCTGTGTGTGTGTTTCAAATACAGCCCTCCAGAATACGACATAATACGTCTGAAAAGGTCAGGTCAGACAGCTAAAGATCAATAAAGCGGGAATCAGAAGTGAATCAGAAGTGAAACATCCATCCTGAGCAGTGGTCACCATGTGTCAGTCATCAGTCTGAGGGGCTGCACTCAGCTTCACTGGCTATAGCAGCACTTATGCGATAATGACTCCATAACCAAGAGACAAAAGCGCATACACACACACACACACACACACACACACACACACATACACACACACGCATTAACTATCGATTGCGTAACAGGGGTGGAAGATGGTCATGGAAGAGCAATTTAGGAGAACTTCTCCGGGGAGCTCCAAGTGAAAGAGATTTCTTGTTGCAGTATATGATTAGGGCTGTCCTCCATGAAAGAAGTTCTTAGTCGACTAACACTCATACGATTCTGTCGACTAATCGATTAGTTGATTTTATTGGCAGATCTGTAAAACTGAGTTTCTCCACAAAGACTCATGCAAATGCACCACTTTAAATCTTGTGTCTACCAGAGATGTGCTCATAGGTTTCTTGGAAATACGTAGGGCTTTCTTTAGTCGATTAGTTGTTTGTTATTGTTTTTTCATGCTTCATGTTTCCAAGAAAAACATGAGCACATCTCTGGTAAACACAAGATTTAAAGTGGTGCTTTTGTATGATCAGTTTTACAGATCTGTCGATTAAATCAACTAATCGATCAGTCGACAAAATCGTATGACTTTTAGTCATAATGACCATCAGTCGACTAAGGATTTCTTCATTCAGCATGAAAAAAGCATAAAAAAGGACTAATCGACTAAAGAAATTTTAATTGACGAAGACCAAAATAACAGATTCTTCGACTAAGACCTATACATTACACCATCCATTAAAGCTTTTTTTAAATTTTTTTATCTAAAATTACATCATATGTTGTGTAAAATAAAGGTACACAAAAACATAGCTAGATATTATACCAAACCACTCACATGGATACACACAGGAACAACATTAACACACTACAGTAGCTTCAGCTGTAACCTAAGGCTAATTCTAATCTTAAAAGCAAACTTGTCAAAAATTAATCACAATGTCAACCTTTAACTGCTGCTTGCAAACACCATAATACAAGACCAGACAAAGGTTTACACACATAAGTATATACGCATTTCTTACATCAGTACATTGTGGAAAGGACTGTATGTTGTGGCTTCCATATATCCTCATTTTCACAGTAGGTCTGATTAAATTTAAAGATAACGTGCTGCTTTGCAAGAGATCTCTCAAACGGCACTGAGCAGTTCCAAAACACTCCTTGTCAACACATGCCTTTAATGGGTAAAGTGCAAATATTGCATAATACTGAATGTTAATTTCTTGGTAATGTTTGTATAAGGCAGCAACAGTAAAGTCCTGATTTATTATCAAAGCAAACTGAAATTCTAACAATGGTTTATGATCTTTTAGTCCAGAATCATTCACCAATTAATAGATCAGTCGATAATCAAAAAAAATCAGTGGTCAACAATTTTGATTAATTGTCATTTATCAAGCAAAAATGTTAAACCTACACTGGTTTAGGCTTTTAAAATGTGAAAACTTGCTTCCTTTTGCTGTTTTATATTATTGTAAATGTAATCCTTTTTTGTTTTGAACAGTTGGTGCTCAAAACAAACTATTTGAAGATGCCAGGCTCTGGGAACCCATTAATTTATATGTAAATGTAAATAAGACTGGTAAAACAGTGATATTTAATACCACACCCTTAGTGTTTTTGCTGAGTCCACACAAGAGACCAGCCCTGCTCTGCAGTGCTTTCAAATAAATGCTGCTTCCTTCCATACAAAGAAAACAATAAAATGCATACTCTCACCTCAATAGACTAGACAAAGATACACACACTGCATAGCGATGCAGACTTTACATTCACGTGGAACTAAACTCAACTAAGTGCTCTCAGTGCACCAGTGTGTCCACCTCACTGATTGCTCCCAGAGGAGAGAGAACACTGGAAAACAATGTGAGAAAAGAGGAAAATAAGGGGGAAACAATCTTTCAGCTCTCCATTTTCACCTGGTCTGATAGCTTGTATAGGGTGTAATTATATAATGTCACATCAAAGCCTTGCGTAAGACTCTATTTATATATACCTCACCTATGGCTGATGTGAAAGAAAGCTGTTAACAATTGTTAGCTGATCTGGGAGTGGGAGCAGCCCACACAGTTTTCTCACTCAATCTCTTGCACACACATAATACACAGAAGAACATTCTTTCAACATGTGCACAAAGCTGTCCTTCAGCTTATTGACAAGAATGTGCTGTCAGCCAATTAGACAAGTCGGAGAGGAGGGAAACTGAAGGCCAGCTCCAGACGAAGGCAGGGATGGGATAAAGACTGAGATCATATGCAGGTGATATTCTACCCAAAGTCTGGGGACAAGCCAATACACTAGATGTTCAATTGTGTCATTATTTGCTGCAGCAGAAGTACCGTCGTGAGAAGCATATGATACCAGCTGACTCGAACAAACTTTGTTCCGACCGGCCTTATCAGCGAAACCGAATCTAACCTCAAGTTTACGCTTGTCAACATTTCTGTCTGGCATACTCCTGCAATCATTTGCTACGGTGTCCCTGGACTTGCAGCTGTAATTGCATTCCACAAACACATACAGTTCACAAAGCATGTGATTTAATTCACCTCAAAATCCACATATATTGAATCACCTGAAATCATGGCACAATGAACAGCAATTTGATCTGAGGGAGCTCAGCGTCTGCAATGCATTCTCATAAACCATTTGTATAATATCACACGAAAAGTATTGCACAGTATAGTATATACGAACATGTTTTCCGGTTTAATTACACGGCCCGGTCTTGTGATACACACATCATTAACGTTGCGATTAACGTTGTGAAACAGGACTAATTCGGTAGGCTTAGGCTACAAAAATACTTCATTAGGTTTATGCAACAAAACCACTTGGTGTGGTTAATAAAACGTGGGGATTGGCATTAAAATCCTTACTTCCTACTTCCGGTTTAAATACATGACATTCGCATGATACACACGGACTCAAACTCCGGTCTCCTGGGTGAAA
>JAOVVB010065287.1:0-14184 GCA_028570985.1 Heterobranchus longifilis | reverse complement strand
AGTGCAAACAGATAAATAAAAATAAAATAAAAACACACAGGTATGTACAATAAACAAATAAACAAACCGGTATGTACAGTGTACAGAATATGTTTCATTTTGATTTAACATGGCTAGTACCTTTAACATGACGGGTTAAAATGTCCCTACATTTTTTTTCTTGGAGGGCTACACTTAAACGGTACAAAAGAAATGTAAAATGATTTATCATTGTTTCAGTAAAATAGCTTAAAGAACAGTGTAACACAGTGGAACACTCACCTGTGCTGTCAGCGGGACCTCCAGGGCAGCAGTGTATGTGCAGGGAGTGGGGGCATGGCCAGACTGCTGCATCCATGACTCAGGGATGGAGTAGGCCGTTTCCACGGTTACCTTCAGCAGGTTGGACGCTGAGAGTTCAGCCTCAGACAGAACTGGATCCGACACACTGACACACACATCCAGGGTTGGCTGCTATAGGGAGTCAAATCATGAGGCACATTCATGTTTTATTGATAAACTGTTTAATCATATTGTCATTATTAAGTTATATAGGCTTTAAAATGTGCCAGAGGTTTCCTGTCCTGTGGTTCTGAGTGCTTTTTCCAACAATGGTGGGAAAATGTTGATTTTTTTGGCCTAAAAACTGGCAATATTTAAAGATACTGGCCTCTAGTCTGAGCACAATAAATTGCAGATTTGACACACAGTGATGAACTTAAACTCCTTAAACACTAGTTGCAATACCAGTTAATAAACTAAACTAAACTGTACCTGTCCGAGCCCTAGTGAGTTGATGGGATTACCTTCCTCTTGGACTTTAAAATGACTTGGCTGGTCACCTGCTTCTGTCTGGCTCTAACTGGTGTCTCCACATTCAGGCTGCTCTCTGACTGTAGAACATTCACTGATTAAGAAATCTGGAAGAAACAACTAGCATCTATTTCAGGTCTCATCCACGAGCTCTCTGGATGAACAGTAGCAGGGGTGGGCGGTATGGATGAAATCTTATATCATGGTGTATGTAAATATTATTTTTCTACAGAAATACACATAGTGATATGGTAAATGTCCTGGAAATGTAATAGAGAAAACATTCATAGACAAAATAACCACATATCTGTTCGTGGGTAATCCACTAAATTATATGCACTTGTGCATATGCATGTTTTGCACTTGTGTAAACTGCAAAAATACAGAGGGTATGGCCTCTCTGATCAGAATCAGAATCAGAATCAGAATCGTGTTTATTGCCAAGTATTTTTTATACACAAGGGATTTGTCTTGGTGGTACGGTGCATAAACAAGAACACAAAAACACAAAAGTATATATAAACAAATACATAGAAATAGTAGGTAACATAAAAACAGTAGGTATATGTAAAAAGTATGTTCTTTATGAAGCTGCATAATTTAGGGAATATGTACAGGGAATATTGACAGGAATGTGCAATATATGAGTGTGCTATTTGCCAATGACAGTATGATTATGATTGTGATTGTGATTGCATTAATGTAATGGCATGACATTTTCATTGTTTGACTAATCCAGGTATTCCATATAGCTTTTACCTCAGTCTGTATTTGGTCAATCATCTCTGCCATAATGCAGGTCTGTTGTCTGCCATGATAACAACAACAACAACAGATTATTTTTAGAGAAAAGCTACCTCAGACAATCTACTGCTTTGGCACAAACATATACATTGCAGTCCTGAGGGAATGTACGGAACATTTTATTTAGTTAAATAAACCGGTAATACCAATTTATTTTGTCAAGGATTTGGTGACATCAATTTTTTGTTGATTATTTATAGTTTTTTTTCTAATTTGCGGTCTAGTTTAACCCTGATACCAGAAGTGTCTTTAGAACATACTAAAACACATTATGGACACGTCCTAATCTCCTCTCTTCTAATCTCACAGCTATGAAACCAAGAGAACAGGCATGGTTCCCTCACAGACACAATGAGATTAGACGGCGAGGTGACGCTTGCAACAGGGAACATATCTGGTCAGCAGCTTTGTTTGTCTAAGCTGTTTAGCAGACAACCTTTGCCAAGGTCCAAAAGAAAACAAAGGTGCAGCCAAGTGGCAGGCGAAACAATGGAGGCGACAACAGAGATTACAGGGAGGAGTATATGCCCAGGCTGTTTATGTATTTTAATTAGATTCAATAAAAAAAAATAAAAAAATAAAAATAAAATAATAATAATTAAAAAAAACAAATTTAAAAACAGCTGTTTTTCAAATGATTAATCTGGCTATTACGTCATTTTTTCATACAAGAGTAGAACTTTATACTTTCTTGTTGCCTTTCATTCTTTTATAATTTTTATTTACACAACAGTTCTTCCTGCATATTTGCTCGTAATGCATTAAAAAAAAAAGAAGGTGCAAAAAGCTGGAAAGCTAGAGCAATACTTTTTCCCCACTAGCACTACAGGAGACGTTACCAGTCAGGCACAGCAGCAGCAGATACTGTGTTTCACATCAGATGATATCTGTATGGCCTGCCTCTGTCCAGCTGGCCATCACAGGCACAGGAGATACCACACTCCCATGAGATAACATCACATCGCCCGCACTGTGTGGGCTTTGACTCTCTCATCACACTTTCACCTGTTAGGATCGGGTTAGAACTGACTCCATAAAGGGATTTTACTAAGAAGCTTGTTGTCCATCTGGCTGTGAGATTCTACTACCTGCTGAGCCCCAAAATAACCTGGAAAATTCTTTAACCACTAACATCCCTTTGATCTCGTTAATATGGCCCTTACAATATGTCGTATAATACGACATTCTTTAACTTTCATCTGTTTATAAGTTTAACTCATTTAGCTTTAATTTATCAGATTTCTACCACTATTGTTGCAATGGAAAATAATATTTCAAGATATTGTTTTTCTTTCCACAATCAGAGATCATACCATGTGAAGGCAATATGACCGAGTGCGGCCATGGATGCCTGACAACAGACGAGGGTGCTGCCTGTGTGTGTCCTGAGGGATCTATACTACAGGAGGATGGACAAGCCTGTACTGGTATGAACTATATTACCGTCTATCAGCCCTTTATTCTGAAACTAAAATCTAATATTCAGAATGTTATGTAATCATTTAGTTAAAAAAAAAGCAAACAAACATAATATTCATATTCTTTCTCATTTCAAGTGAAAAAATGCCATTTAGTGTTTAGGTTTTCACAAATACACTGCAGTATTCTTTCCTGTGTTTAAATGATGAAGCTTTATGTATAATATATACATATATAGAGTACGATTATCTTCCCACTGAAATGTATTTTCCTACAATAACAGAAATAACTGAATTAATAACATTAAGCTATAAACTGAATGATTTACTACAGTAAGATGTGTCTTTTATAATAGATATTGTAGCTACTATATTACTTGTGCTATCTAAATATCTTGTAGGTAAGAGTTGGATTAAAGTGGTTAAACTGAAGTCAGATGGATCAAAAGTCTGACAGCACAGCAGCGCAGTAACCAGGTGGCTTTGCATTACTGCTCAACAGATAATGATCATACAAGTAATGGAATCAATTTAGAGCAACGTTTCCCAAAGTTAGGGTCGGAACCCAAAATGGGTCGTGGAGCCGTTGTTATTGGGTCGCCTCTCAGCAGAGTAAAGTGCATAGAAATGCTATGATATGTGAATTAATTTTCCTAATTAAAATAGAAGCGCTTCTTTCTTTTTTTACTATGCTGGTCTGTTCAGTGCAGGGCTTGACATTACACTGAGCAAATTTAATTATTGCTGTGATGTACTTTTATACTGAAAAAAATATATTACAGATACATTTTAAATTCATGGTTTAGAAATGTAGATGTCATGGCAATTCATGTCCCGGAGACACCCACTTTTTTCAGTCTTGAGCCAAAAAAGTTTGGGAACCGCTGATTTAGAGTAAGACATCATATATAAAGACTGAGGTTTTATTTGGGTTTTAATTTGCTGCCTAAATCATTTGAATCTTTAAAACTTAAAAGAGGTATTTCATAGCCAATGATTCACTAATGTGGCACAGTGGAAAGCTCCCTGGTATATAATACACTCATATAAAAATGCCTTCCCCTACATCCAGGGCAAATGCTGTAAACAAAAAAGCTGCCTTTCTGCTGTATTTAGCCAAACTGAATAAGAATTAAAAACATAGTTTCCGTTTTTTTGTCCTGTAATAGAGGAGCAAGTAAAATTAGGAAAGAGGGAGTGCCCTACACTACATACAAATGTTGTCTTACCAGTAATAAGATATGAAGTAGGAGGATTAAATCAATATGTTGTCAGAAAGTAGGGCCTCTATGTGAAGAACACAAGTTTATCTGTGCGAGTATGTGTAACAGTTTGTTGCTGTTGCAGGCTGCGTGTCTGCAGACAGAGGGGGTTGCAGTCAGCTCTGTACTCCTGTCAGTCCTGGTAGGTGGCAGTGTGGCTGTCTGCCTGGCTACCAGCTCCACAATGATGGCCAGCGCTGCATTGCCTCTGGTGAGTCATACTATGGCAACGCAGTCAGCTGAGGCAGATAAGCCCACACAGATAAACACTCCCTGTCTATTTCATCTCATGGTGCATCTTAATGTTTCTCTTCCACAAACACATTCTGTCATTTAAATAAGGTAAAAAAAACGACAAGGTAAAATGCAAATTACAAATGCAGTGGGTTCACATCTACTACAGTACATCTGATCAGAAAACTATGTTTGTTTTTATTCTTCAGGGCCACCGCCTTATCTACTAGTTGCCAATCTAGTGGACGTACGAAAAATTAATCCTGATGGTACTGGGGATCAAACCGTTGTGGAGGAGCCCAGAGGAACAATCATAGCTTTGGACTATGACCCTGTCCAAAAACATGTGAGATGAAAACTCTTTTACTGCCATTTTGTTTCAGATTTTTGCAATAGAAGGAGCAGTAGAAAATGTACTATACTATCCTAAGGTGCCATGAGTAACAGAATTTAGGAAAACCAGATTCAGGTTTTGATGCAGACATCCAGAGACACCTAATGGACAAACACTGTAACTGGCCTGTAGGGTTCAAAACAATCTTCTACTTTATAGTTGCAACACGGAACATATTGAAGTTTTACTGCTCATCTATTTTATATACTGAGTGCATTTCTTTATATATTTGTGTATGCATTTTGAAGGTGTACTTTGCTAGTACAAGCCAGAAGACAATTGAGCGGGTTGATTTGAACAGTGGGTCGAGAGACGTTCTTGTCTCTGATGGTCTGGACTCTCCAGAAGGACTGGCGATTGACTGGGTCCACCGGAGGATGTACTGGACAGATAAAAGGTGTGTGGTGTTTGCACGGAGTAAATGTTGAGGATTATTTGTGAAAAGATTATTTGATTACATGCTGGAGGTTCTAACTTGATCATTTGTATATTGGATATTCTCTTTTCAGTGTTTGTATATGGGACAACACTTTATCTAGCTTTTGATACTTTTTTAATCCATTTTGTTTTTATTAAACCTCAACAAATCTAGGGGGATATTTAACAAACATTTTAAGAGTCTATTTTTGGAGTTGTTTTTTATAGAATATTAACAGTTACGTTGCTCAACATGATCAGAATTTCTACGGTTTTTGTTTTCTGTTCTACACTTCTGTACACTTCTGTCCTGCAGCCAGTCAACTGTTGAATGTAGTACCTTGGTTGGACTGAACAGAGAAACCATTGTCAGCAAAGGGCTGGAAAAACCAAGAGGAATCGCAGTTCATCCTTTGGCAAAGTGAGTGTGCCTGAATCTGTATGACAGTTTCAGAAATTAAAACTACAAACTAACTGCAACTCACCTAGAGGGATTTAATCTGACATCAATAAACAGCAGTGCATATAGCATGCGCCACCTGCAGGTTCTGTGGGATTATTACATCTTCTATGCCTAATTTGCAATGCTCTTTTTACGTTTTGAGGAAGTTGTTCTGGACTGATATAGGGGCCCAGCCTGTCGTGGAAAGTGCCTCTTTGGAAGGGAAAGACCGCGCTGTTGTTGCTAGCACCAACCTTGTGTCACCAAGCGGCCTGACCATCGACTTCACGGAGGATCGTCTGTTCTGGTGCGACCAGCGGAGGGGCCTGGTGGAGACTGCTGCTCTGGATGGTTCAGATCGACAGGTCCTGTTAGAGAACCAAGTAGGTGAGGCTTGTGTGACACATACACACACACATACAAGTGTACTGTATTGACAAAAAGTAGGATCACAATAGGGCTGCTCAATTATGGCAAAAAAAAAATCATAAACATGATTATTTTGGTCAATATTGAGATTGTGATTATTTAACATGATTACCCAATGACTTTGGAGACATTATGTATTCATTGAGATTATAAAAAATGAATGTAAAAAAAAGATACATTATTAAAATAATGCATAATATATAAATATGTGTTTAAATAATAATTAAATACCATAGAAATAATAAATAAAAATACATTAGATCAAATATGTTGTAGTGTGCGGTCTCCCACAACCTACTGAAAACAGCTAAAGATATATTCATTTTGATAAACTATATTCATCATATTCCAGTCGGTGACTCAGTGAAAACAGGTGAAAGTGCACCGCTGTAAAGGAAAGAGGTGCGCTGGATTTATAACACAAGACAAAACGAGAGCATCATTGTGAAACGGAATGTGGCACAATAATCGTTTTTATCTCGATAATCTTGTTTTCATAATAGTTTTGCTTGTCATTAGGCGCAAAGTAAAACAAAACCTCAAAAACGAACCAACAGCTGAGTCCGGCAGATGCTGACAAAGTGCGCCTTTAACTAAAATAGAGTCTGACAAAGTAAAGCTGAGCTTAACAAACTGAACTGAAGATGACCTAAAGCTGCCATGGAAGGGGGAGAAATTCCAATTCATGTGCACTTACAGTATTATTTATTCTCTCATACAGTGATGTCCCCAGTTAACTGCCCATTTCCTTGAAACATCATTCAAATATGTTGAAATCCCTCCTTGCATTCACAGTACTCCCTTAGATAATATGAACACAAGATATACGATAGTTCTCACCTTGAAACTCTTGGTGAACTCGAGTCTTCTTTCCCTCTATTCTGATGCCTCCAGGCCGACCTTTTGACCTTGCAGTATTTGAGGACAGGCTGTGGATATCTGATCGGGAGCACCAGCAGCTGAGAAGCGTACACAAGCGGACTGGGAGAAAACTGCAACGTATCCATGGCAACATGGTCCAACCAGCATCCATTGTGGTGGTTCATCCCCTTGCTAAACCAGGTACAGAGAGACAACAGGGATTCATTTTAGAGATTCATTTGTTCAGAAATTATACACTGATGTTTAAAAACACGGCATGTGGCAACTCTGGCACAAGCAAATAGCAAAGGAAGGATTACAAAATGATCTCAATTTGAAAGATTGTGATAACTACATATTCTGCTGCCTCTTCTGTGCAGTTGTTTGGTCTTTGTTAACTCACAACGTTCAAAGTTTGACCCTCCGCTCCAGCTCAAAGAGCCAGAGGGAGAGAGAGCGGTGCAGGTCGAGCGAGATAGACAGTGAATGAAAGAGAGGGAGCGCCACAAAGCCGTGAATCACAGGAATAAAACTAATCATTTTCCGATTGTTTCACAGCGGTTACGTTCTAAAGCACAAATAAACACCCCGACACCTCCGCACAACCCTGCAGGAAGGTGTCGCACTGTCAGACTTTGTGTGAATGCAGAACTTCATCCTGTCTGTCTGCGTAGTCTTGCATAGCCAGACCTACCAGTATCTTCAAAGTGCCGTCAGCGATGGAGTAATGTCTGCGCCTGTGTCACAGGTGACAGGACACAGCAGCAGGAGAAACACTGAATCTCATAATAAAACACAGCGATGTAGTAACAACCCGTTCGTCACCAAATATCGCCACTTTGTATCATGCAGATGCTATAAAGTGCCTTGTGTGTGGGTATCATACAGTCTGTGGTCAGTATCAGATGCCGAGGGAGGGATTACTTTTATGGAAGTCTATACTTTGTTTTTTAGGATAATGTTGCATATTATACCTTTAAGTTTCAAATTGTCATTTTGCATCTTCATCCTCAGGGGCAGATGTTTGCCTTCACCTGAATGGAGGTTGTGCCCAGGTGTGTGAAAGCAAACTGGGATTCGCCCACTGCTCCTGTCTGTCTCGCTACATCCGATCAGCTGATGGAAAAAGTTGCTTGCCTGCCGATGCTTCGAATAGAACAGCGGGTGATTTATTTCAAGCTCTTACTGATCCCTATGAAATATGAAGTATATATAATGTATAAACTATAAGTCAAAACTGACTCATTATGAATGCTTATGTTAACTATATGAAATAATTGTGTAGAATCTGGAGACCGTGAATCCACTGACTTAACGTCTCTCAAAAACAAAACCTTCAACGATGAGAGCACACCCCTGACAACACCCGGGCTATCAACTGATGTTGGCAGCGAGGCAACGCTCTTCACAGACAAGATGGTTTCAGGTAACAGTGTAACAGAGCAAATTATTGGCAGTTCTTCCCACTCAAGATCTTACTCTAACTAAATGTTATGATTCCATGTGTCCCCTTCTCCGTCAGACCAGAATGAGTGTTACTCGCTTGGCTGTGATGTAAATGCGCAGTGCCTGCTGAGTGCTGGCAGCCCAACCTGTTTATGTCTCGAAGGTTTTACAGGTGATGGACAGCTGTGTGTGGGTGAGTATTTCTGTTCCTCTACTACAAATGTGTTTTGAGATGAAGTAACATATCCTGAAGAAAGTCTATTGGATTACATTTGATACAGAGACACTTTTATCCCACTTAGAGTAGCAGGGGGTTTTAAATTGTAGGTTTTGGCATATGTGACAGTACTGGGAAAGGAACAGAATTGAGTTTTAGATATTTAAATATTTCACAGAGGCAGAGCTGCTCTGCAAGGAAAGATAATCACAACATTTAATATAAACATTAATAGCAGGAGTTAAAGCCAAAATACCTAAAAGGCAAGTCTAAAAATGTCACTCTTCCAATAATTCCTTTGCAGACCATATAATGTGTTTGCCAAGTTTGTCTGTATACTGTGCAGCAGTCAGATGATAAAACAATACTTTCACCAATGTATCAGAGAGGTGCAGGCCTAGTTACAGAGAAACTGTCTATCCTCACTCTTCTTTGTTTGATTGTAATGCTTAAAAATATTAGCTAATAAATGCTCATTTTGATGTGTGGGTAACATGACATGTATACATAAAATTGTAAACTTGTGATACTCAGAATACTGTAAAGATGTAAGTCTCTTCTCCTTGTTTTAGATATTGATGAGTGTAAACAGGAAACGCACAAATGTGACAAAAATGCAGAATGTCAAAATGCCTTGGGAAAGTATATCTGCAAGTGCCAGGCTGGATACCACGGCAATGGGAAGACATGTCAAGGTGTGTCTCAATTATTTACTGCACATACAATTTTCAGGACCAGCTGTGTTCCACAGGATTGGTGTATTTGCTCTTGCTACTGATCATCAGGTGCACTATTTAAAGTTGTAAGAGAGTGGGGGCTTGTATCCAGTATGACTGAATATAACTAATACTAGTACAGCTATCATTAGTGGGATGTAATATAATCCTTTTTATCATACATGGAATAGTATTTACATGATTCACCTCAAAGGGGGACTAGTATTCTAAAGAGCAGACTATGATTAAATGCATTAAGAAAGGTAACAGCACCATACAGTATATTTGTCTGCACATTCCTGTCAATATTCCCTGTACATATCTTAGAAACTACGCAGCTCTCATACAGAATGTACTGTTTACATATTCCTACTGTAATATTATTTATATATTAGAGTTAATTATGCCGCCTGTCTTTTGGAGCTTTTTTTCCACTTGCATATATATATATGTTTGTTTTTTTGCTATGCACCATTACATCAAGACAAATTCCTTGTACGTGAAAACTACTTGGCAATAAAGCTGATTCTGATTCTGATTCTAACGTAAATAATTATCTCCTTAATCCTCTCCAAGAGTTGGAGACCACATCGCCATGGGTGACGACCGGGAGCCCTGCTGATGTCACCACCCGGCACCACAACAGTAACTCAGTAGAGAGTTGCCCCTCCACCCATGAGTCCTACTGTCTGTACCAGGGCGTCTGCTTCTACTTTCCTGAAATGGAGTCCTACGCCTGCAAGTAAATACCGCCCTCTTGTGTACCTCCTCAGTATGACCCCTGATCTCCAGTTTAACAGTTTACTGACATCTTGTGTACATAAACGATGCTCGCTTTCCCAAACTGACATTATTTGATCACGTTTTGCAGTAGATGAGTTAAATTATAAGCTACTCTTTAAAGACAGTCTGCAATGATTGGCTGCACAATATGCAGTAACAAACTGTAATCAGGAGAATATTTAACTGATCTCTGGAAAATATTTTCTTTTTCAAACAGTATTATACAACACCCATCATATTAGGCCAATGTTGTTAGAAAGTATGAGAATAGCTCCTGCACCACACATTGCAGGCCCTCTGGCATCTTATCTCACATGTTATTTATTACAGCTGACAACCAGTAGGTGTCACCATTGTTTCATGATTAAAGCCTTTGCCTCATGACAAAGTGGCTATAGGACATAAATGTCATCTCCAATGATATGATACACCCAGCTCTAATAGAGACTGTGCAAGAGACATTAAAATCAATTTTATAATTTGAGCATGCCATTCCAGCTAATGTTTTTCCCTCTCAATGTTCAACACTACTGCTCCTTCTGATATTTTTTACATAAAGTTTGTATTTTGCTGTTCATGTTGTGGTTACTGAAATCTAAAGCCTCCAATAAGTGCAACACCAGTCAGGCTCAAACTGAACCTTTGATCATAATGTATCGAAAATAGATTAAATCATTTTGCATTGTGTCATGTTTAATGTGTCAGATGCATGTGACCCCCTAAGTTGAACTTAGTATATGTGCTTACTTACTCAATAACAGAATGTGACATAATTATGTCAGGGCTCAACAATAAGGATTGTAAAATGACACGTCGGGCTAATAAATCTAGCAAAGCATTTTTTTTATAAAAACGAGCTGATGATGGAAGTTGTGAGCCATCTCTGTTGAGAGTTGCACATGTGCAGTACTGATCGGGCACGAGAAAATGGTGGCTGGTAAAAACAAAGTTTATGAGCTGAAGCACAAGCGAGCATTTCAATTATTGTGAAAATAGGAGTTTAGTTGGGTGGCATTAGAGGTGTGAAATACTGATGATGTATTGCACATGATTTACCTCAAGTTTGAGAGCTAGGCAGATAAAACAGGGCTGTTACTTTGCATCTATGACCTACGGTGTCCTTGTTTTGATTAATTTACTTAAATAAAGATGACAATTAACTTAACTTCAGTTTTCAACTTTGTTATCTGATAACCACTAATAATTTGCTATTTGTATCGGGGCAAATAAAAATTGACTTTGGGCAAGGAGATTTCTGACCCACTTGCCTGGTAAACATTAACGTTGAGCCCTGTATGCTGTTTGTCTTTTCTGCTGTTGCAGCTGTGTATCAGGCTACATGGGCGAGCGTTGTCAGTTCAGTGACCTGGAGTGGTGGGAGCTTCAGCAGGCTGAGGAAGAGAAGAGGAGGAACGTGGTCATTGCGGCCTGCATGGTGGTCCTCGTTTCCCTGCTCTCCATCGCTGCCTGTGTCACCTACTGTTACGGGTGAGAAGGAAAAGGGGTAAATGAGGGTCAAGGCATACAAAACTGCAATGTAAAAATGAAGGAATGAGGAAGTAACAGTGAACAGGGTAAAACTTTGTATAGAGTCAAAGGAGGAAGAAAGTAGGAACTGGAGAAAAGGAACAGATGTGAAGGCATAACGAAGGTAATGAGGGAGGAAGCAGAATGAGAAAGAAAGAAAAAAAGGTAAAAGGGGAAAGAAGACTGGAAGGAGAAAGTCAAACATGAAAGGAGAAGAAGACACCAAAAAAAGCATAGTAGGGACAATGGATGGAAGAAAAGAAGTGAAAAGGAAGATGAGCTGCAGAGGAGATGAGTGGAGTAAGGAGGGAAAAGTCATCAAACAAGAATGTGATGTGTCATTTAGTGAAAGATGCAAGGAATGTGAAATGTAAAAAGGAACAAGGGCGGAATATTTTCCCTGCTAAAATCTTCTATAACGAGCCTTTCAGACCATTTTAACCATTTGCTCAAAAAACTACATTCACATGTAGTAAATTCCCCAAGCGGTTATCCCAAAGGATAATACGGTGCAAAACTAACCTTGTCTGGATAGTGAGATACTAATGTCCCCAAAATAATACAATTTATATGGGTTTATTAAAATGGTAAATATGGGAGTCCTATTATGGGTTTCATAGACTTTCCCACCCTAATTGTTAAAAAGAAATCTGGGGAGAGTCCTGTTGTGAATATATCCACATAGATGCATTGCAATAATGATGTCTAATATAAGCAGTGCTGTGTTCAGTCGTCTGGACACTGGAAGCACAGGGCAGCACAGATAGCCAGGGAGGAGCTGCTCCAGCAATGAATGAGCTGACAGCATTTAGAGGTGTCTATCAAACCCAGGGTGGCATGAGCCGTGTAATGTAGGTGTCTCAGCATGACAGCAGGAGGCCGGGGAGCAGATCACACGTGGAACGAATGGCAGCATGCAACCCTGGTTAGCTGAGTGAGGAGCATACGTAAACTACATACTGCGACCCCTCCACCCTTTTATTTCCACCTGAGCTGTCTCTAAGTAGCTGATTTGTTTTACGGTTGTTTCACTGGCTTATGGACAAGGCTGTTGGCATTCTCCACTTTTTTGACTCACAAAGCACACCCCTCCCCTCCACCTACTACATCCCAACGTTTGCAGTCTTGGTTCCCCTGTGGAAGTGGCACGCTTTCAATTACATGCTTGGTTTAGCTTGTTCTACAGCAATTACACATAAAAATAGGTCATTTCTCTGCTACAAAATGGAGCCGGTGAGGTATGACCCCAGAGGAAACGCTACATGGCCACCAATAGCTCAGCCTCAAATTGCCTTCTGCACTTGACTGCAAGTGCACTTGCAGAGGAAACTAAACCACCTAACTCAAAAAACAGTGCAACAGACACAAGTATCATACAGTACACAGTGGTACGGGCTAGAAAACTCAACGTGCTTCTTTTTAGGCTCAAACATGCAAAGAAATCCACTAAAAGCATAGACACACAGCAGGAGTCGGGTAGTTTATCTCGAAACCTAAATTTATCCCCTCTGGTCAACATGTAGCCTAAGTTAGACATCATGTATACTGAAAGAAAATCAAACATCTGTAGTGTGTTGTAGATTCTGGACACAGACAGAACTTTTTTAACAATAAAATGAATGTTTTTACACTATGTATGTGTCTGTAGGGAAAGGTGCTGGCTATTACACTTTTAACAAATTATGTAGAGCACAGGTCAATTTTCTGACCTTTTATTTTGAATTTGAATGTATAGCATATCTGTGAGGGCACCACCTCCATGACTTGATAACCATGTAAATGCAACGTCAGTCTGTGAATATTTACATGTTAATGTATGTTGAATGAGTTTGAAGACCCTTGGGATTTATACATTAATTACAATAATGCATGTTTGCTTTTACCGTCTTCTACGCAGAACTAGAAAATTCTTCCACAAACAGCCCTCAGTGGATAATGTGAGTGAGACCAGCGTGACAGATGAGAGCATGTCAGAGACCACAACTGCCAGTGTGCCTCGGGTAAGACCCTCATCACCAAACTCTGTCATAAATGCATCTTTAAGTAAAGGAAGTCATCCAATGCACCAGAGATTAATGTGAATACATTTGTGTAACATACTAGTTAGGCTAACTGTATAAAGTTCCATTTAAATCAATACAAATTGGGGTAAGTTAAATCCAACTAAACTTATAAAGACAGAAAATATACCACGGACCCCCTCTATGGAAGACGGAAGCTGCCCAAACCAAAAATACAGAAATAAATATGTTTTGTGGTAATTAGTTTTTTATTATTAAAAAATAATGTAAAAAATTTAATAATTAATAACGGAGGACGGAAGCTGCCAAAATAAAAATGCTTTAATATATTGATAAATGAATAAATTATTATTATTATTATTATTAATAATAATAATAATAATAATAATAATAATAATAATAATAACAATAATAATAATAA
>JAOVVB010065252.1:0-14185 GCA_028570985.1 Heterobranchus longifilis | reverse complement strand
CCCAATTTATGTAATTCAAGACTGTTTATGGACCCCAGTATGCAGAAATATTCAAATACACCATTTTAGAATAGGCGAATTATACTGCATGAGAAAAACTGCATGCGATTAGAATAAAGTGGGCATGTCTGTAAAGGGAAGAGTTTTCATTTTCATTGAAATATCTGGAGGTCAGAAGTCAAGGGACCCTTTTGAAAGTCGGCCGAGATCGCCGGCGGTCCTGCGGGTCCCTGCGGGTCCCTGCGGGTCCCTGCGGGTCCCTGCGGGCCGTATGTGGCCACCAATTGACAATCACTGTCATATCTTCTCTAACAACCTCTCCTCACCATCAGTTTCCTCTTTGTGGCGTTGGGGACCGGGACTCCATTTCTGTGCCACTGGTATCGAGCGATCGGCCGTCCCACGGCTCCACACTCCAGCTGCAGGGTTTCCCCAACATTTAGCTGCTGGGACTGAGGCTGGATCACCAACTTCAGCCGACCCTCTAAGGAATGATAACTCTGCCCTGGTGGTGGAAGGAGAGGAGACATCATTAGTATATATTATCTTCTACAGTCTCATTGGAAAACGTACAAGAGTTAGGGGCTCAGTTCCCACAGGAAGCACTTGTCCTGTCCTTCAACTATTGCAGACACTTCAAAAATATGTAAAACAACAAAAATAGTTCAAATGAAAAGAGAAAAAACTACAGCAATGCATAAACACAGCATACAGAGCAGGAGTTATCTTACCACAAGACGTGGTGACATTCAGGACGTCCACCTGAGCCCACTGGCTGAATTCAAAAGTTTCTCCACAGTTGACCCTGCAGATGTAAAAGCCGGCGTCCTTCAGATGGACTGGACTTATCACCAGGTCTGGAGAGAAGCTGTTTGGCACCTGAGATTGTGGAAAATGGGAATCACATGTATCAATATGCAAAGTTGAACAGTATTACAGTCCAGAAGAGAAACAGCTGTCCCCGTCTGCAGACTGAAATCTCATCTCCTTACTTATTTTGTTAAAGTTTGTGTATCCCAGTGTAACTCATTGAATACATAAGATGCAATGTAGGGTTTTAGTGTCCCAGCAGTGAAGAACATTATGCAGGAGCAAGCAAACTTTTTATGCATGAACATAATCAAATTTTGCTGGTAGCAGGTAAAAAAAGCTCTTACAAGGAAATGGTTATTGCAGGAGAGCCCAACTTGAAATGCATGGATGGACGTTTACAAAATGAAGATAACAGCATATATTAACCATAAATTGGAATTATTTATGTTGCGCTGGTAAAGATGGGTTGATTATGTAACGCCCCACAGGCCAGACTTTACTTTTTGCAAACGTATGATTATATGGTAGAGATAAGATCACTCCCTATGTGTTCATATGTTTCACTGTTTTTCTTTTTCTTTATGTGCTTGTCACAAATCTTAAAATGGGGCATTTCAGACAAACATAACTAGATGATGTATGCATACAATATTTGAAACCTATGTATGAAATTGTGTTTGATGCTGGATGTCAATACAATATAAAATATATATCATATATATATATAAAATATATATCAGAAAAAAGAAAACAATTAAATTTAAAGACACAGAATTCTGGCAAAACAAAATACAATCCTTCAAAAGCATAGCAGTAAAACTCTAGTTTCGGGTAAATATGTGGATGCATGTAAATAAACATATAAATGTATCTTTCCCCATTGAAATTGTGGATGCCCAGCTATGAAGAAAACTGGTTTCAGATGTTGGATGAAAGGGGAAACAGTGAGTCACTGGATCGTGTCCAGTTCACTTTTAGTGGCCTGACATTTATATATAAAACACAGCACATTTGTAGGTTGTAATGTGAGTATTGTACAGTTTTGGTAAAGTTAAGAGCCTGTTTAGACACGTATAGGACGAGAGGACGGATGAGAATCAGAAATGTTTTGTAGTGAAGAGTTTATGCATTTAACATACTTTTTACACTGCAATTAAATGCAGGTAAATGTCCTGGAAAGCTGAGAGACTCCATATTGCTCTTTTTTGTGTTTAGATTATTTTGGTTCCTTTCTGACGCCTCAGCGGACAAGCTGAATGTCTGAAAGGCAATAAACTGTTTGCACAGGGTGTTTCAATGCAAAAACTACAATATGCTATGGCATTTGTGTCAACATTATGGCCTAATAAAGACATAAAATACACACATTTCTCAATCTGTGATCTGCCAGGGGAGTGGCTCACCATGTTTGGTGGAAACAGCATATCATGTTTGTGATCTCTATATCAGCTTTCAGTAGACACATAAGTAAAACAGAAAAAGGGAGCTGCAGTGTTATAGTTGCAACATGGCGCCATGAGTAGGCATTGTTTGTGTTTGGGCATCTGAACCAGGAGAATTAGAGAAGTAGTGGTGAAGAAGATTTCAAGCCCAGACCTGTTAAGATGGCACTTTAACTGCAGTTAGTTTTACCTGTAAACTTCCTTTAAGTAAATAAATGTATGAAGAATGAATAGGAGACGATGCAAAATCATTAATACAGCTGACTGATGAAAACACCTACAACTACCTTTAAAGCCAGGAGTGTGTGGATGGATAGGAGGGGTTTTAGCTCACCTCTTCCTTGGTCTTGAACCACTGGTACTGTACCGGAGATTTGCCCACAGCGTGGCAGCTCAGGCGAAGATTGTGACCAGATAGAAGAGCCACCGACTGGGGCTGAATGAGGATCTGCAGGGCTGTACATTTAGGAGATTTTCACTTTGTTTTAAACTGTCACACTGATTTTAAATGTGTTACATATCTGTAGCAAAGATGGCATTTAATGTTACATATCAAAATCACCCAATTGGGTTAAAAAGGAATTGTGGTTTCCCCAAATTGTAAATGCAGTTTCACTGTACTCATAAACACGTTTCCGCTTTCAAAAACCCAAACTGATTGAATGACACACTTGTTTAGTGTTGCACTGACTGTAAACTGGCTGGCAATGTACTGTAAGTGTCAACACCATAAACTGAGTCAGAAATTCCATTTTAAAAGGGATAGTTCAGATTGGGGTTGTATGTAGTATGGGTTGCTATGTAAGCAGTGTCAGTATAAAGTCTATACTTCTGCCGGGAGCAGCCCCCGGCCGGAGGAAGTCCCTCCTCCCCTTTGTGTGGTTCTCAAAGTTCCTTCACTGCAGCCGGGACGTATTGCTTTAAAGAAATACGCCGGCGTATGTGGCGCCACGGGGCGCATGCCACACCTCAAAACAGACTCGGCAAAACTAAAAAACATATTTCTTCATATTTTTTTTTCTCTTAATTTTTCTTTCTTGTTGGTGTGGCGCCCCCTCCACATGGTGGCACCCTACCTAGGTAAAAAAAAAAGTTTGTCAAAGAAGTCTGGTGGCTTTGAAGAGAGCAATATAACGGCGTCAGTTTCCCCTCAAAGGGCTGCCTGACAGCAAGTGTGGTGAAAATATTATAAATATAGCGTACACTTAAACAGATATTAATTTGTTTGGGTGGTCCTTTTTAAGGTGGTTAATATACATTTTGCTGTGTGGCCCCGTCCACAGCAGTATGCTTAGCTTCTGTGTCTGGACTCCTGTCTGCTTCTCCAAACTGAGGGCGTGCTGACCGCCATCTACTGTACGTATGGACATTGGATAACTACTTCATACAACCCCACTTAAAAACACTGGAACTATCCCTTTAAGCTAACGATACTGCACAGAGAACAACTTTGGATACTTGACAACATCTCAACAAGCATGAAGCTGTTTTTTTTTTTTTTTTACTGTACCTGATGGTTTCAAGCACTGCAGGGCTTCTGAGTTGCCCAGAGTTTGGAGGGAGTCGACCAGGTGACCCGTGGTGCAGCCTCGTTCTCCCATCAGCCGCAGCAGCATGCGGCTCGGGCTTCCCTCCAGCTCCAACACCTTCAGAGAGCACATCTCCATGTCGTCTGAGCTGGAGAACCATGACACCACATCATATGTCAGAATCAACTTCACTGGCCAAGTATGTCGATGCTGTTCGTAGGTCTCAATATATTTACGTAAATTTAAAGGACATTATATCTATTATATATACTATATCTTAGCATTTCATTCATTTCTGAAACTAAATGAAATTGTTACTTTTGGGATGAGTGTTATTGCACTATTGTTAAGTTTATTATTTAAGATATACACTTTAAAATAAAAAAAAGCTCACATAATACAGTAAAGTGTATTAAAAGTTCCTAAAATATATCAGGAAAACTCAACTCTCACTCTGCAGTTATTGTGCTCACTATTTGGGTTAATTGTACAGTTTATCAGTTATTGGTCTGCATTGAATATTATATGAAATATCCATAAAATATGTCACTTAGTCAGGGGTCTTCAGTTTACTCAATGATAGAAAAGGGGTCCCTTATGGGAAAAGGGTTGGGAACCACTGCTCTAGATAATCTGTTTATACATACAGTAGGTGCACACACATAGTAAAAACTATTCTTCTTCGTATTATCATAACAATGGCCTTTGTATCCATTGTTATCTCACAATGCTGTGTTATAATAACCTTGCCATACAGTGCATAATATATCTTCTTGACTTACATTACTAAAGTACAGTTATTACTGGCACTTTAATTCTAAAATGCACAATATATACACTATGGACTATGGATTTTACCAACAATATCATTGTGGTTTTAAACAGTTTACAGTCTGAATTCTCAAATTCAGCTTACCTGACTTTAACCCGTCTGTCATTGCCGACTATCTCTCCAAGTTTTCGCCATCCTTTATTGCTGGATTTGTCCAACACCTCACAGAGCTTCTTCACAACCGGCTCCTTCAGCAGGTTGATCTTTGTGGACCGGTCCAAAGAATCCGACATGATTTTGTCCAGCAAGAAACGTTTACCATTAACGTGTTTCTCTATCAGACTGGAGACAGCGGTGTTAACACCTGACCACACTTCACTTCATGACAAAAAGTCTACTTCCTGGAAGAAATGGTAAAAAAGTGATACAGACACACCTACTGCACTGTCTTGGGTTTTCCCCCACGTAGCGCCAATACTGACTGGCTGTGCCAAAGAGTGTGTATGCGTCAAGATAAGACACCGTAGTTACCTACCTAACACACTCCTGTTTAAATGAGAATTGTATAATAATTTGCAGATTGGCTAAAATGCTCCCCAACAAGAGCCTAAAACGCTGTCATACATTTGACCTCCTTTCAGTAATCAAACTGTATTTAGATGAGTGACCTTAACTACTTTCCGTTAACGTTACTTGAAAATAACGTAAAGTTAAGCAGATGTCTCTGGCTTTTTTTATAACTAAGCTAGCGGGGCTAAACGTGGCTAAATATTAACGCTAACTAGCTCGATAGCATAGCGAGTCTGAATGGTTCAACTTTAAAATAACAAAGTTAGTTACTGTTACGTGTATTTGATTGATTTTCAGTAACTAACGCTAGCTGTATTAATTTAAATGCGCCACAAACCACTGGTTTGATTGTTAGCTGCTAATGCTAGTTAACCTACTGATGCTAGATGGCAATGACCATTATTTCTTTTTCTTCGTGTCTATCAAGCTTTTTTAATACAGATGGGGAGTGATATTTACCAGTGGAAGAAAAGTGACATTCCAATTATAATATGCCAATATAACATCAAGACAGACATGGGGCATATAGCTAGATAGCGTTACCGCTGAATCGAGAGAGTTTCGATCTCGCCATCGTCGGGGAGGCTGGAGACATCTAGCGCCGTCTGTGCTCTTTGGCTGTACTGTACTCAGGTGAGCAAGCAGTGAAGACAGTGAAGCCCCTCCCCTTCTCCATGACTCAGAGGACACCTCTCTTCCACACATCATACCTGAGGTGTCGGACACACACTGGCTGTCAGGTGTGGAAAGATCGTTTAATATCATGACTGTAGAAGGATACTTTCTCCTCTGTCGTTGTGTCAACATCAGTTAAATGTAGCGAAGGTCGACACCCGCACTGACCAGGTGAGTAAATACCAGAGCTGTAATAATCTTTATTTGTGTCACATTATACTTTTTTTTTTTTTTTACTGTCCTTGCAGCTTTTGGCATAGTTATGTTTAGCAATTTGTAAGGGCGTTGTTGTGTTATTGCGTGTGTGTGCTCGCATGAGCACATGAATGCTAGTTTGCAATGAAATGGAAAATTGATTTTTATAATTGATTTACAGTCCATTGATTTTGTGTGGCTATAAGATTGAATGAAAAAAGGGATTGTAGTGTAATGTTTTATTATTTTGTCCACCATAACAGAAAAAAAACTATGAAACTAGCATTTCAAGATTACAATGAAACTGGAGTCAGTATTTTTGTTTGTTAAATTATTAAAGAAGATTATCAGTTGCTTTTCTGCTGTTCGATTAATTGACTATGATGTTATAAGATTTCATCATCTCCGTGGTATGTTGTGTACTCGCCAAAGCTATATTGCAGTAACATATTAAATGGCACTGAATAATACTAACATCAGCATGTGTCTTATAATAAACTGGATATATTTTTGGTACAAATCATAATAATGCATTTTGCAGTTCATCTTATTTTCCTAAGAGATTGTATTGTAGTGACTCACTACAAATGGAAGATAATAATTTCTCTGAAGTTAATTCAGCTTCAGTCATTTAGATATGTGATTTAGTTCATTATAAAAATGGCTTGGGTTTTGATGAGAATAAAAAAAATGTAATCTGCAAATAAAATGGAAAATAATATTATAGTACAGATGAAATACACCGGACACACTGTTTACGCTGAGTGTAAAGCTGAATATTTAGCTTTGGGCATTATTTTTAACCTCTAGTTCTAGTAACTTGTCTGAGCAGCTGTCGCAGCATGAAACTGA
Source organism: Heterobranchus longifilis (assembly GCA_028570985.1). Lineage (NCBI taxonomy): Eukaryota > Metazoa > Chordata > Actinopteri > Siluriformes > Clariidae > Heterobranchus > Heterobranchus longifilis. The sequence goes on along the minus strand of JAOVVB010065252.1, from coordinate 7,337 downwards.
GCTTGTTGTCACTGAGGTTACTTAAAAAAGAAAAGAAAAGAAAGAAAACTAAAAAAAGAAAAAACAAGATATAATCAGTGAAATGGCATCCTGTAAATTGCAGGCTGCAGGAAGCTTTCCCACACCTCTGCAGGTGACTAATAGATACAAAGCATTTCAGCGTTGCTACAAAGAGCAGGGAGTCTGAACCAGGGAGCATAAATCTGCAGAGTGCTCAGACAACCTGCAGTAAATTTCAAACAAGTCAGTACAAGACTTTGAGGCAAATACACCCGAGTGTGATGTATGTTGGTGTTTCAGAAATCTGTGCACTGTGCTTATACATAAAAATGGTCTAAACTCCATTTAGGTGATTTTAGAGAGCAACACTAGTGAGATGAGTTAAATGAAATATGAAGTATTTATCCCTAGCAATTAACATTTATAACAGCTAAAACAATGACAACAATCATATCAATATCATGTGTAATATTACTTTTATAACTTTTTCAATATCACTGCCAATATCTAGTCACATAGTCACATTATTAAAATGAATAATAAATTGTGTGATTTCTGTGTTGGAGTCCAGGGAGATTATCTGATGTCATGGCGTTAGCTAATGGGGATCCTAATAAATTAAACTAATATCATGTACAATATTACTTTTCTTTCTTTTTTTTAGCTTACTTATTTACTAAATTTATCTTACTTGTTATTCTATTAGGCACTGGTGTTAACATTACTCCTTATACATTCTACATTTATTACTCTATTATTATTGTTTTTAGTCTTATGTGTATATTCTATATGTATGTTGTAATTTTTTGAGTAATCTCTGGCACAATAATTTCTTTCGGGATGAATAAAGTTCTATCTTATCTTATTATATTCCTGAACTGAAGATTCAAGGTTTGTTTTTACATTAATTCTGGTAAACCCAGCTTCTTTTTGAAACCAGCTTCACCTTTGATCTGCTTTTGTTAATTTATAACCCCTATAATTCCCTCTCTGATTAAAAGCATGTTGCTGCCATTGAAATTATAACGCTCATGTTAATTCTCACATATTTCATCACCCCATATGTGTTGGTTACAACATGTATAAACAATAATTGGTTGTGCTCATTGTTTTCCCTTCATATCTCCTTGTTTCAGGTAAAAACAAGACTCGCCGCCAAGCCGCGGGTTTATACCACCTCATTAACCACAAGCTGGTGATGTCACTTCCTGTTTCAGGGCACACAGGGTGACAGTTTGTCGCAGGATGAGGAGAGATCTTGGGGTGGCACTGCTCCTGCTGCTGTCTGCAGCTGTACAGTCCAACAGTAAGTTGAAAAAGACATTGTCTTTATCTTATAACAACATGTCAAAACCCCCCCCCCCCAAAAAATAAAATAAAATAAAATTGACATTCAGATATTTTGCTGAGATATGGTATCAGGTCTTATGCTCAAAGAAAATAGAATAATTTTGAAAAACTGTAAACTGTTCACAGCATCTTCTGTGGATTATCCAGGGTATCCGGAAATTTGATTATGGAAAACAGATGTTGCTGTTGAATTTCAAAACAAAACTAGAAATTAATCGGATTAATCGTGAATATCTTCACGAGTTGACTGCAGTTTACTACAGTGTCCTATCTGTGATGCAATAAAAATATTTGTTTCTTTAAAAAAAATCATAATGTTTTGAGAAAAAAGGCGTAATGTTTCGAGAAAAAAGTCGTAATGTTTAGAAAGCAAAATGTAAGGTAAAGTGATTCCAGTGTGTTTTAGTGCCATTTTATGAGTTTTAAATATATTTCGTTGATTATCGGGATAATATCATGAATTGCAATTATTTTGGCCAGGATAATCGTGACATGAAATGTCCATATCGTTGCATGCCTAGTGGTAGTCCCGCTACAGTAAGTGTCCCCAGGACCACATTTTGCCACGATGACACACACACAGACTCTGACTGGGGCGGATCAATAAATCTTAGAGACGCATATCACAAAACCTGTCAAATAAAATCAAAACTAATGTTTGATGTAATTTGGGTGAACCAGCCCTTTAACTTGTCGTTTAAATCATGGTCTTTCGGTGCCAAAGTTTCTCTTTTTTTTTATTATATTAGTGCTAAATTGTGAATTAGGATCTGATGTTAGTTTGTCGCATGTGTTGCCAGGCATGTCTCCACCTGGGAAACCAGTCCTGCTCGGCTGCAGGTCCCCAGACAAGGAGACGTTTACCTGCTGGTGGGAGCCAGGCTCAGACGGAGGGCTGCCCACCACACACCACCTGTATTATGAAAGAGAAAGGTCAGTCTCTTTAGTTTTGTTTTAAATTGAATTTTCATTTTGAGAAGAGCATTTCACCTTTATTCTACAGATCACAGATGCAGGAAAGGTGAGGCAGAGACGCACAACAAATAATCATACCAGGGTTTCAATCACTGTATACTGTTTGTTTCTTAACCCCTATGCCACCAGATGCCTCATTTAGTCTCGGATGAGTTTATCACCCACACTGAGACCAAGTGAAAGCAAAGCTTCTGCTGTTGAGCTGTCAGGTGTGTGTAGTGTTGTAGACAGACGAGTGGAAAACTACTGGCTCCCTTGTTCACACAGTGTGCTCAGTCAGCTGAGAACAAATCTTTGTTGCTGTGCAAGTAAATCTGCAGGCTTCAAATGCTTCACCCGTGTGACTGTGTGTCCTGGGGGCACAATACCAAAACTGAGTATTTAAACCTTCTCCACAGTCCAGTCCAAAATATCTCCACAACTACTGGATTTATTCCCATAAAACATTGTACAAACAGTCAAGGTCCCCAGAGGATGAATCCTAACTGGTGATCCACTGACCTGACCATTGATCTTTACTAATACTTTGGTTTGTGCCCAAATACCTGCAAAACTAATGACATCCCCATCAGCCTCAGCTGTAGCTTGTGTTTAGTGCCTTCAGCCTCACAGAGCCATAATACATAAAATGTCAAGTTTGATTCCATTTTAAAAAAAACTTTTTTTTTAAAGAGGACATTTCTCATTTACAGGTTCATACTTGTATTTGAGGTTTCTTCTAGAACATGTTTACATGCTTTAATGTAAAAAAAACCCACATTATTTTTCATATACTGTCTGTCTGAATATACCTGTATTCAGCCTCTGTCTGAAACACTCTGTTTTAGTTTTTTGTGTCTCTTTAAGACAAATAATTGTCGTTGTCAGTATATTATTTGTGGCTTAAAGGAGTAAGTGTGCAGGCTCTACCTCTTTTCCAGAAAATCTGATTATGACATCTGGGATCAGGTTGCAGTGGTCAGTGAGGAAATCTGATTATCAGTCAATCCCTGTACTTGTTTATTGAACGTCAACATGTGTTTACTCCCCACAGCAGTTTTACAATGCTGACATATACGTAGGAAACCCTGAGCAGGGTTCACTGCTCAGTAAAGGTCTTGTTTTGTCTACGTGCAGACTGGAGGGAACGCACGAGTGTCCGGACTATCGGTCGGCAGGGAGGAACTCCTGTTTCTTTGACAAGCGCCACACCTCCATCTGGGTCGACTACGACCTGACGGTGATGGCCTCCAACGCCCTCGGGAACGCCACTTCAGACCCCTTTAAGATGGACGTGATGGACATCGGTAAGTTTTGTTACTCCGAAAGAAAAAAAGAGGATTTAGATGAGATGAATTAATCAAACTTCAGGAGAAAGATACTGAGTTCTACAATAAAAGTAAAAGTAAAAATATAAACAACACAATTCCATCTGTGTTTAAATGAAGACAATGAAGGCAAGTAAGAAAACCAAATAGAAACTGAGGGAGAATTTCATTTTTTCTGGGTTTTGGACGAATATGTAGAATATAATTCCTGTGGGTTTTGCTCTGCACTGTACTACTTACTGTACAATGTCTATAAAAAGTTGTAACCTTTTACTTCATAGATTGTTGTTTTACAACATTGAACCACAGTGGATATAATTAGGATTTTCTGACACTGATCAAATGTGACTCAAATTAACTCATTATTTCAAAATTGAAAACAAATCTCTACAAAGTATTAAAGGAATACTTTACCTCCAAAATGATCATTTGCATATAAATGACTCACCCTGTGTTGCCTTGAATTCATGAAGAAAACGTTATTTTTCTCACATTTCTCCACAGTGAACGAAGAATCCAAAATTGGAGTAAATTCTTGATGAATTAAAAGTAACAGGGGGCTGCATCTAACAACAGCAAAACTATATCAAAACATCTGTTTACAAACTCTCACATGACTCTTGCTGTAGAATCCAAGTCCCCCAAACAAATGCATTTTTGCTAAAAACCTTACTATTTAAAACACTTCCACATAAACGCTCTCACGCTTGCGCAGGCGCGCTACTCGTCGTTTTAGCGAGGAAAACAAAGTTTTCGGCACAAATTCAAAATAACACGGGGTGAGTAATTGATATTCAGATGATCATTTTTGGGGTGAAGTATTCCTTTAATAATAATCAAGAATAGTTGAATCTGCTTAGCTCAGCAGTGTTTTTGTGTCACACGAGGAGCGATACACTTTGAACTACTGACAACCACTTCATCTGTGTGTTCGTTAGAGTGGAAGACAGCAGAAAATAACCTGTATTGATTCAGCTAATGATTGGCACTCTTTTATTGGTCGTGCAGCCTTCTTGAGCTAAAGAATGGAAAAGTACCGAGGGTCGGACACGAGGCACAAATGAAAACCTGCACAGAATGAGGCGGAACTGGTTTGTTCCTGGTGTGAAACTTGTGTTCGTGTCTCGGGTCAACTTTCACAGCTTTTGTTTGGGTATGCAGGTAGTCATGCATGTGGTCCATGCACTGTACTTAGTAAAGGATCTAAACTTACTTTACTTAGTTTCGATTTTCGTAAAGACGCTTTGGGGTTCAAGGACCGACGGTACTTCATGAGCCCCCGTGGCGGTGTTGGTCTGTCCACCGCTTTGTTCCAGACTGAAATATCTCAACAACTGTTGAATGGATTGACACGACATTTTGCACAGACTTTCATGATCCCCAGATATCAATGATTATGACTTTGGTGACTCCCCTGGCCTTTCCTCTCGCACCACCAGCAGGTCAGTTTTCAGTTATCCACTGAAATATCTCAACAAATATCGGATGGATTGCTATGAAATGAAGATGGTGAACATGGTAAACATTATAACTGCTAAACAGCAGCCTTAGGGCTGCACAATATATTGTTGTTTTATTGTCGTCGCGATACCAACTTGCACAATAAACACATCGCGAAAGACCGCGACATATTGCGAAAGACACTCAGGGATCTTTTGAGTTAGTTTAAAGAGAGTATCGGGAGAAAACTGCTCTTTAAAATGTAACTATCAGTCTTTTTTTAAATTTTTTAAAATGGTATCAATGTGTTCAATAAAATCTCAGAAGTAACTTCCATTCAGGTTTTTTAAATCTTAGTATACTGAAAGCAGCAGAAAGGCAGAACTGATATCATTGTTTATTTATCGAAAGTAATATTGCAATATCGCTATCGCAATATTCTGCAACGTTATTGCGTATTTTCCTCAGATGGTGCAGCCCCAGTCAGCATGATAGCGTTGTCACTGTGAGCGTATTAGCGTGCTGATGTTAGCAGCTCTGAGCTTTGTTCTGTCTCGACAGTGAAGCCCGACGCTCCTGAGAATGTGACGCTGCTGGTGGAGGAGCGAGAGGACAGTCCATGTCTCCATGTCAGATGGGAGCCTCCCTCCAACACGGACACCAAGTCTGGCTGGGTCACCATTAAATATGAACTCAGAGTCCAACAACAAGAAAACAGCAACATGTGGAAGGTGAGTTTTACATGTTAAAAACTGGGCAATCATTTGCACATAAACTAGAGATTTTTTTCCTTCCCGATACCGATACCAAGTGCTGATCCGGTACCAGCATGTTAAAAAAAAAAAAAAGGTCTGGCTCAGGTTAAACCCTTTGTAAAACATGTCCCTTCGCTACGGGAAACAACAACAACAACAACAACAACAACAACAACAACAACAACAACAACAACAACAACAACAGCCTCCAACTTATCAACCTTCACGCTGAAAATGGCTTACACATCGAACTTTTGAAGAATATTTGCTCTGTTCTTTCGAACACTATTTTGCAGAAGCGTCGTATCGCCCCAAGACCATTGTGATTGGTTTAAAGAAATGCAAACAAACAAGATTGAAAACTCACTGGATCCAGATCTTCCTCCAGCGCTGAGGTCTGGTCAACATTCAAGTTGTTGTTGTTGTTGTTGTTGTTGTTGTTGTTGTTGCAATAAAGGAGCTGACTCCAGGATTGTCAAAATGAGTTTCAACTGCTCTGACTCAATTCCATACTGACTAACAGTATACAGTATGTAACATTTTCTGTGTATACTGTTTTTTCTTTGCATTAAGCAATCAATCAGTAAATGAGTGTATTGTAATTCAGGTAAAAGAAATGTATTTGCAACTACTGTTTGATCCAGTGGGATCTTAACTTGGGTATGAGGTGAAGGTCTCGTGACTTTTCTTTCTCTAGGAGTACACGTCAGGTACACAAACTCATTTCAGCCTGTACGGCGTCAGTCCTGGGGTGGCGTACAGGGTGCAGGTGCGCTGCAGACTAGACCACAGCATGTGGAGCGAGTGGAGCAACACTTCCTGTGTGAAGATCCCCAACTGTAAGTCTCAGAAGGTCTTTGCAGAAGATCTTCGGCTTCATGGTTACAAGTACGAATAATCATTCATTTTTTTTCTTTTCAATATAGTTCTTCAGAATCAGAGACCATTTTGGATATTTGTTTCAATCCTCTCTGCAATTCCATTTATAACAGCAGTGTGTATCTTGGTCGAGAAGAGGAAATCGTATGTATCTTCTGCAAAAAAAGACGTATAACTCTTTATATATAAAGTCAAGATGATGAGGATAATTTGACTCACTTTCTTTTGTTCCTCAGTGTGAAGCGCTGTGTTCTGCCCCCTGTTCCTGGTCCAAAGATAAGAGGAGTTGATGCTCGACTTCTCAAGGTAATGCTGAATCTGCATTCTATTTCCAACATATCCAAAAAGTTGCTTCAGTGTGCTTTCACACCTGAGCTGTTTGGTCCGTTTTAATCGAACCCTGGAGCGTTTCGTCAGATAGTCTGCTCAGTTTGGGGCAGTGTGAAAGTTTAGGTAAATAATAATACAAGAAGTGAACCAAAAAACTGTGCATTCTGTTTATTTATTAATTGATTAATCAATGTGAAAATGATTATAGTGCACATCTTTTCATAAAAGATTATATTCTATAATTAAGTCCAACTAACGCCCGAATCACACCGAGTTTACCGAACTTACCCTTCGACTTAAT
>JAOVVB010065227.1:0-14187 GCA_028570985.1 Heterobranchus longifilis | reverse complement strand
ACTTTTGGCCTGTAATATATATATATATATATATATATATATATATATATATATATACACATATTTTGTTTGCCCAAATGAGCTTGTGTGAGAGCTTATTCTTGCTAGTAACACACCTGTACCAGACTGGGGTGTCATGATTTAGAAAAGATAACAGGAGAAGTGCAGGGATGACTGGTTTGGTAACCTCTAATCTATCAGAATAAACCTTAATCTAATTGGTTAAACAGAGTTACCTGTATATAGTCTCTAAAAAATATTTATAAACTTTCAGCTTGACAGTCAGCATGATCACAGCAGAATTATGAAACTCCTTGACACAATGTGAACAAGAACTTTTTTTGTACACTTTTTTTTAAAAACAGCTTTATTTCAAATTAAACATTACAGCAAAATTTGTATGGGATTAAACAAAGTAACATGCTATGTAATAAATAAAAATGGATAGGTTGTGTGGTTATGAGTAAAATAATTAACAACATCACCAGAGTGCTCTATCCTGCACATACCACAGCAGTTAACCTTTAATAGTTTGCTTCATGTCTTATGTAATGACATATTTAAAATAAATGAATACACCTGTACTGTTGTGGAATTTTCGAAAGACAGGTTGATCCAAAATGCTGACACTGGAGACTCCTTCCATCATGGTAAATAAACATTTGTTAAAAATCTTTACCATGTAGTCTATTCCACATGAATTTGTTGCTGTGGAGACTTTTATGTTATAATTTATACAGTATACATTGATTAGCCTTAATATTAAAACTAGTTTTTAGGCTCCCCTTGAGGACCCCAAGGACCCCTTGAGGCACTGACTCCCCAAGATCTTTGAGATCTGGGTAGTCTACACTTCAACCACACCTAATCAGCTCTCTAGCCAGAAAACAGAAACATAAGTTAGATGTTCTTCTGGCAACCCTTCCAAATAAACTGTACTTGTTCAGTCTTCTTCTAAATGTGCTGTCATGGACTTTAATATTTAACATGCTCAGTGAGGCCTGTCAGGTCTGAGATGTAGCTCTTGGTGTTTTTGTATTTCCTTGGGGTGAATGTCCTGGGGCGTGGGTATTTTGTGGGTATGTCGCCTCAGAGTTCTTGCCACAGTTATTTTTATGGTCTTTTGAAAATCTGTGGAAAGCAGATCTCTTCTAGACCCTCTGCATGGTCACCACCAACATCCCTGTAAAAATAAATAAATAAATAAATAAATAGAATCTGGTAAGTATGTCTCTGGTAGTTTTATTTTTTCCTCCTTTCTGAAAATATACAGTAGCTTTCTTTTGTTGTTTTTTTTGCTTTGAAAATCCATCAGTATTTTGGCTCTCGGTTCTAGGCATAGTCATCCTATTTGTTTGTGTGTTTTTGCCTTGGGCATCTGTGGTAAGTATTTTACATATGGTTTCTTGCCATAGACATTTTTCTTCTTCTCACCTTTAGGATGTTAGACCTCACGTACACACACATAATTAGAGCTACAAGTAACCTGCCCTCCAAAGCTGGTGTTAGACCCCGACCATCTCTTTCATCTCTTGAGACTGCAGTGAGCCATTCAGAACTCAGTGGGCACCAGCCTGAGTTTGATTTCCCTTGTTAGTTAGAGTTGCACTGTCCTCTTGCACAGCACAACATTTGCCTTGCAGTTCCTTTGTGTGTGTATGTAGATTTTTTTAAAAAATACATAAAACCCAAAACACACACACATCCACTAAAACTATACAAAACATGTACATATTTCCTTAAACTCAAAGACATTTTGAAGAATATTTAAAAAGGGATGTACTTCTAATGTCAAAGTGTTCTGCATTTTATTCCATAATCTAGGCGCATAAAAAGAGAAAGACAGATTACAAATGTAACAAGGCAATAAATAACAATAAGTGCAACTTTCTCCTCTGATACAGAGAAGACCAACCAACCAATGAATACAAAGTACAATGATGAGTAGAGGCACTTGTCACAAATCGTATTGCAGCGTGATACACAGAATCTAACTTTTTTAGTGTAGATTTGCATGCATATAAATCACATCACCATAATCCAGCACAGATAAAAAACAACTCTGAACTATTCTCTTTTTAGCTTCAAAAGGAAAACATTTCTTTAAACGAAAAAGAAACCCCAATTTTGGTCTAAGCTTTTTAAAAAGATGTTCCATATGAGCATTAAAACCCATCCTTTCATCAAGCCATATGCCTAAGTATTTATAGCTGTCTACTCTTTCTATATAGTCTCCTCCTAATGTTAAAATAGGTGGGACAACTACTTTAATACGAGAAGGTGTAAAGAGCATATATTTCGTTTTTTTTAACATTTAAAACCAATTTTAGATTTAACAATGAAGATTGCAATAGCTGGAAAGAATCTTGTAGCAACTCTATCACTTGATCTATAGACTGTGCTACTGTGTAAACAATGGTATCATCAGCATATAAATGTATTTTAGCTGCAGTTATCCCTTGGCCTAAATCATTTATATATAATGAAAATAAAACTGGTGCTAAAATAGAACCCTGTGGAACACCTTTATTAATTTTCAAATTTTATAGAAGGACAGTTATCAGCTGAAATACACTGTGTATTAATAATTTAATGAAGGAATTTATTTATCCTGTTAAATAAGTTCTATATCATTTAAACTCATTGTACTAAAACCTACACATCTGAGTCTCTGCAACAAAATCGTGTAATTAAATGCTTTTAAGTCAAATGCTTTAGAAAGATCAACAAATAAAGCAGCACACTGTTGACTCTTATCTAAACTCGTAATAATATCATTTTAAACAAACATGGCTGCTGTTACAGTGCTATGTCCAGACCTAAAACCCAATTGGAATTAATTTAAGATATTATTTTCCATTAAAAAACATTTAACTTGATCATTTGCTAAAGACTCAAAGACTTTTGCCATCACTGATAACCTTAAAATCGGCCGATAATTATCTAATTCATAAGGGTCACCCCCCTTTAACACAGGGAGAACCATGGCTGATTTCCATGCATGAGGAATTACATTTGAAGATAAACTTAAATTAAAAATAGAAACAATCGGGTCTGCTATAAGTTTTGCTGCAATTTTTAAAAAGTATGTCTCTATATTATCAGGTCCTGCTGATTTTTTACAATCTAAGTTTGATAGGGCTTTACAAACTTGTTCCACTGAAATAGGAGTAAAATCAAAACCCGGAATAGCACTACACATGTCAGATTTGGCAATCTCTCTTATCTTATCTTCATTTAGGTTACTAGTATCAAAGGGTGAACCAACAACAATAAAATAATTATTAAAATCATTAACAATGTTCTTTTTCTCTTTTATAATTTTATCTTTTATTAGGCAAACTAGTAGAAGATTTTAAACCAAAAGCTGATTTAGTAAACTGCCCAAATTTAGTGGAATCATTAAAATTTTCATTGAACATCTTTAAATAATAATCGCCTTTAGTGTTCTTTACCAATTTAGTACAACTATTTCTTAGAGCCCTATAATGTACCCAGTCCAACTGGTTATTTGTTTTCTTAGCTCTAGCCCATGCTGCATCACGCTCTTTGATATGCGAAAAAATGAACTCAGTAAACCAGGGGTTATCTTCTGCAGGGTGCAACTTAAATACTGTACAATGGGCTACAAGCAGTCTGGCAGAGGACACAATCCTACCTTCTGCAATTGCATTTTGTCAAGTATGTATCAGAGGATTTTATGCTGTGGACACACATGTATTAAACACTGCCTGGCCCAAAAATGGCACAATCCAGTTTTAACTAAGCAAGTTAAGTTAAGAGCCTTCGATTGGATAATTGCTATAGTGATTAATATGGTTCAGCTGACAATAAGTTATTTAAACCTAACTAATGCAGTGAGTAGCTTCTCATTTCTCAGAAGACATTTGCTGTGGTCATGGCAAAGATGTTACTCTGTTTTAGAAGGGTAAAATTATTATCCTGCATAAAGAAAAGTAAACAACTAAGTAGATTGCTTAAACTACTGAAGCTGGATTCAGAACTGTAAAATGCATTATTAGAACCAGGAAGGATAGTGGTGAACTGTCATCTTTGAGAAATAAATGTGCTGAATTAGCATTATGCATGATTTCACTCAAACACTTAAAAAAACAGTAAACTCACAGGTATGTTTAATAGTGAAGGTAAGAGCCTTTCCACAAGCACAATATCTTAAAGGATTGGGACTAAACAGCTGTGTAGCCTTAAGAAAATTAAGTGATGCACCCATCATTCTTAGCGCCTACCATACAAGCCTGTGGGGTCAGTATTATGATCTGGGGTTGCTTTTGTTGGTCAGGTCTAGGTTCGGAAATATTATGAATGATCTGAATGACCAGGTTTATTCATCAATGTTTAATATCGCACGGGCATATTCCAAGATGACAACCCCAGGATTCATCGGGCTCAGATTATGAAAGTTCAGGGAGCATGAGACACCATTTTCAAACATGGACTGGCCACCACAGACTCCATGTCTACAGACAGGGGCAGACAGGTAGGACCCAAAAGCAGGACATAACAGAATCAGATGCTGTGTTTAGAGATTTTAATAAAAGTTGCAATAAATACAGATGAAGTAATTGACTGAAGCAGTAAACTTGGAGCCGAGTAAGCAGCACACTTATCAGAATGGCTAAGCGTCTGAGGCCGTTTCATGTCAAGTTGGAGAAAGTCCCTTTCATGGAAAGCTTTACACACAGTAAGAGCAAGCAGGTTTGCTAGTATCAAGACAGGTCAGGCTCAGTTTTAGTAGCATATGTAGTGTCTTGCAAAAGTATTCATACCCTTGAACTTTTGCACATTTTTTCATGTTACAACCACAAACGTAAATGTATGTTATTGGGATTTTATATGATAGATCAAGACAAAGTGGCGCATAATTGTGAAGTGGAAGGAAAATGATAAATGGTTTAATTTAAAAAATAAAAATCTGAAAAGTGTTGCATGCATTTGGATCAGCCACCTTTACTCTGATACCCCTAACTAAAATCCAGTGAAACCAATTGCCTTCAGGAAGTCATTTAATTAGTAAATAGAGTCCACCTGTGTGTACTTTAATCTCAGTATAAATAGAACTGTTCTGTGAAGCCTTCAGAGGTTTATTAAGATAGGTTAAGATAAGATAGGATTTATTGTCATTGTAACATTACCTGTAAATTAAATCTTTGAAGTGTCAATAGTCAAGGTGCAGCAATCATCCTTGCCTTCAACATTCAGCAATAAAAACAAAAATACATTAAAAAACAACCTATTTCTAAACACATTCATTAATTCAATCTCACTTAATTCCCACTTATTACACATTTCCATGTAACAGTGTTTTTTGGTTATTTAGTGCAGTTATGGCTGTTAGAGAACACTAGTGAACAAACAGCATCATGACGCCCAAGGAACACACCAGACAGGTTAGGGAAGTTTTGGACAAGTTTAAAGCAGGGTTAGATTATAAAAAATATCCCAGGCTTATCTCAGGGAGCACTGTTCAGTCCTTCATCTGAAAATGGAAAGAGTACGGCACAACTGCAAAACTTACCAAGACATGGCCATCCACCTAAACTGACAGGCTGGGCCATTAGGCATGCACTCCAGAAAAATGGGCTTTATGAAGGAGTGGCAAGAAAAAAAGCTATAAGAAGTCCCGTTTACAGTTTGCAACAAGTCATGTGGGGAGCACAGAAAACCTTTGGAAGAAGGTGCTCTGTTCAGATGAGCCTTTTTGGCCTAAATGCAAAACACTTTGTGTGGTAGAAAATTAACACTGTACCTAAAAACACCATTCCCACTGTAAAACATGGTGGTGGCAACATCATGTTGTGGGGATGCTTTTTTTCAGCAGGGACAGAGAAGCTGGTCAGAGTTGATAGGAAAATAGAATGATTCAAATACAGGCAATTGGTTTCTATTAATGGGAAGTTTGAATCATTTTATTGACTTAGTTCCTTGAATCTCGTTCATCAAAATTAACGAATCTTTTTTGAGTCATTTAGTTCATTTCGTTCTTTTGATCATAAATAAAATAAAATGTTGTATTTTCAATAAAAAAAGACCCCCAGTACGTCTACATATACAGATTTTGGCTATAGTTCCAGTAATGAAAAAATTACAATGCAGCTAAGGACATATTATAATAAACAGAATGAGTAGCTCACCAATTTTGAGTACTCAGTACTTTTGAATCTATTGCATCGCATAGCATCTATCGGAGTCACGTGACCAAAGAACGAATGACTCGGGACCTGAAGACTCATTGAAGAGAACCGTTCAATTCTGTTTCCTGTGTACTGCACTGCATAGTGTCTATGGGAGTCATGTGACAAAAGAACAAATGACTCGGAGTTAGAAAAGTCATTGAGAAAGAATCGCTCAATTCTGTTTCCTGTACATAACCTACGGAGGTTTTGCAATGATTTGCGCATGCGTGCCCAGTAGAAAATGAACGAATCACTCTCCGAGACGACTCGTTCTTCTGAGTCACATTAAAGATTCGTTTAAAAAGAATGAATCGTTCTTGAACGACCCATCATTATTGGTTTCAGTAGATTTTAGTTAGTGTATAGGAGTAAAGAGGGTTGAATACAAATGCACACCACACTTTTCAGATTTTTATTTGTAAAAAAAAAAAAAACATTTATGAAAACCATTCATCATTTTCCTTCTATGTTACAATGACACTTCGTGTTGGTCTATAACATTCCCAATAAAATACATTTACATTTATGGTTGTAGCATGACGAACTATGAAAACATTCAAGGAGTATGAATACTTTTGCAAGGCACTATAGGCATAGAAAGCACACAGGTTATTTTCATATTCAAAAAGATCACACAATTCCAGGAAACCAAGGTAGGTCAGGCAGGTTCTAAGATATGCAAACACATGTTGGCTCCACACTCACTAAACTATCCCGGGGATTCAGGAGAAGCAGTTTCCAACAGAATGAATTAGCTTGCAGCTAATTCAAACTCAGAAATCGTGGCTTACCTTGTTGGTGTAACACAACAGGTAAATTCAGTATTGCAGAATCAGGACAGATCAGGCTTTCAGAGGCAAGGCAGGCATCAAAGAAGGCATTAGGAAACTCTAACAGAGAATTCTCGCAGAGAATGTCAATCACCAAGAGGATTGGAACAAAAGTGCATATCATGACAGTACAGACCTTAATCCAATTGAGAATCTTTGGGATGTGCTGGAGAAGGCTTTACCCAGCAGTCTGACACTTCCATTATCTATACAAGATCTTGGGGAGAAATTAATGCAACTCAAATGGTGCAACATTGCATAAGCTTATCAATACTTTGCTGCGACACAAAAGGCAGTCCAGGGAAATATTAGAGTCTGAGTCTTATTTTTTGGCCAGGCATTATATAAGCCTGTGGAATTGCAATGCATATTTTCATGTTGCTAATTTTCATTTGTTTTTCAGTTTTGGGGGTTTGCTTTCCCAGAGTATGAAAATTTCCCTTTCTCATATGTTCAAATTGGAATCAAGTTCATATTTCAGCAATATCTCAAGGGATGCATATAGCTGTTTCATGGTGAACCCATCAGTCGTGGGTAAAGAACACAAATCCTGTACTTGAGTAAAAGTAAACATACCCCATACAAAATATCACGCGGTAATTACCTAATACTATATTATAAGGTAAAGTCATCCATTTAAATTTCTACTTGAGTAAAATTACAAAAGTACTTATCATCAAATTGATTAGAACATCAAAAGTACTGAGCTTGTATTAGCTTACTGTACCAACTGTAAACATGCTGCAACCATCTGTAGAAAGTACAGGTATTTGTTTAAGAGTATAGTGGAGTAAAAAATCTAAAGATATCCACTTATACAAGTACTCAAGTAAAGCAGATAGATAAAAATTTTACTCAGTACATTTACTTAATTAGGGCAGTGGCGGCTCAGTGGTAGGTGCTTCGTCTGCCATGCGGAATGCCTGGGTTTGATTTCCAGCCAGTGTGTTGAGGATTTTTTAGGTCCTCCACATACAGTATATGTTAATACTGCATAGTTAAACTTTAAACAAGCAATACCAATGTATATTAATAAATAATAGAATCAAAGAACAAACCAAAACTTCGTAGATCTGGATTTAGTAAGCAGAATTTATTGCAGCAATAAAATCCAAATGAGCCGTAATCAAATGCTTAAGTGGCAAACTCAAGAATCTTCAAGCGCAGACAGACTTGACAAGTGTATGCACATTCCTTATATACAGTTTTACAAATGGGAAGAAGCACACTTGTCCCTTCTACGTTTTTTTTTTCTGTTTCCTGCCAAGATTGACTCTTATTATAAGCTAAAAAATTTTATGTCATATTTTGGCTCCCATTATAGTGTTTTATATATTTTTTTATAGTGTTTTAAAATTATAGAATTTTCTTACAATTTATTTCCCGTTATCTTTAAACTTCTTTTGTTTGGTTTATAAAAAAATAGTACACCTTGACATCTGACTCCTACATTTCATCCTATTATAACTTTATATTTATCCGAATTCCTTACCATTATCTTTAAACTTCTTTTGCTCAATCTAAAAAAATTAACAAGACAGCATTTGTTATTCTAACGTCATACACCCCATTATCTGACTTTCTGTATTTCTGGGTCAACTTTACAGTTTTAGAAGACCATGGGTAAGCATCCCTTTATGTATTGTTTTCAATGTTATTGTCTTTTATTTTGTTTATGTCGTGCTTACAGCGGGGAAAATAACCACTGACCATTGATAATCTCCCTCGATCTGGGGCTCCACGCAAGATCTCACCCCGTGGGGTGAATGGGGCCATGTATCATGAGATTTTGAGTGACTCCGCAAGGGCATTGAAGATGAAACTGGATCTTTCAGCATGACAATGATCCCAAACACACCGCCCGGGCAACAAAGGAGTGGCTTCGTAAGAAGCATTTCAAGGTCCTGGAGTGGCCTAGCCAGTCTCCAGATCTCAACCCCATAGAAAATCTTTGGAGGGAGTTGAAAGTCCGTGTTGCCCAGCGACAGCCCCAAAACATTAACAGGAATGGGCCAAAATACCAGCAACAGTGTGTGACAACCTTGTGAAGACTTACAGAAAACATTTGACTTTTTAAGTGGGAGAACTTGCACAATTGGTGGCTGACTAAATACTTTTTTGCCCCACTGTATATGACAAAAATTCTAATAGCTTGGTGCTTTTACTGTTTTAAAAGCATAAATCTTTTCTAAATCATTCCTAACAGATTTCAACATGTAGTCATTTTTTTCCCAATACACGAATCAAAATTCAGAAACCAGATGGGAAAAATAAGTATACCCTTCCTACTTTCCACAGTCTTTAACTGGAGAATTAGCAGCCAGGTGTTATTTATTAGTTTCCTAATAACAAGATAATTTAATAATTAAAATTAGCAAAGACTTGTTACTACATTTTTAAAAGCATAATTTTGGGCAGTTTTGATCCTTTGATGAGGAGGAGTATTTACAAACTGACACTGTTGAAGACAGTTGCCAATCTTCCCTGGAGACAGCATTCTAGCAAATTCCAAGAATGCCAAAGATGGTTAACATGCTGCTGAATTATAGGCTGCAGGCTGTACTTATTTTCTCCCACCTGAATGTGCCATTTATTTGTTATTTTATTTTTGGGGAAAATGGCACCACATTGAAAACAGTATTTATTTATTTATTTATTTGTCACCTAAGATTTAATTTTTATATATTATTTGGTACCCCCCTCCCCCCAATCAGTTGAGATACCTTACTGCTCCTGTCTTTTTTTTTCTCTCTCTCTAATCATGAAAACTGGAATTATTTGTGCATAAAGAAATGTATTTATGCATAGTTTTTGTATGTATATAGTTTATTTGATTTGAAGGGTAGGGGGGAGTGGTGGCTCAGGCAACTAAGCCTCAGCCCATATAATAGAATTTTATGCATTCATTCTTTTTGCTGCAAATGTATGATTGACCAGTCCTGTAACCAAACTTCTTCTTGTTCAGTCATGTTTATAAGTGTGTGTGCCAGCAATATTCAGAACAACTCTACAGTGACCTGATATGGAAGATAACATCTCACTTACAGAAATTGTGCTTAGAATTGCAGGTATGTGTAAATATGTATTCAAGTGAAGATTATTTTGTGTGAAAAGCATTCTTGTTTTCTTAGGACTTTAAGACTTATTTTAGCCATTACTTATTAATAAAACTAAAATATTCTCCTTTCATTTTTTAAGGAGAGCCGACCTGAAAGTTTTGTCGAAAACTTCAATCTTTCTTTCAATCAGTACATGGCTGCAATTCAGTGCATCGTTCCTGTGTTCACATATATGGTAATTTGTTCATTTGTTTGGTTTATATTAAGACAACAGAAAATAAGTGTTTTATTGTGCGTGCGTGCGTGAATGGCTGTACTGTAGGTTTTAGGCACATGCAAATAAATGCTGTAGATTAAAGATGCCTTCAAAAAAAATGAAGCCCAGTAAACAGCTATGAAGCACAGTCTTGGTGTGACATGGCTTTGAGGACCCTTTAGTGTCAAGTACAATTTGTACAGTTTTATACAGAAATTAGCTAGTCAATTTTACCTGAGCCTGCTTAATGGTGTAACCTTAATACCACTACCAGGTGATTTAAGATGGTTATCTTTGGACCAGCAAACTAGTGAGTAATGCTTACCCATACTTTCAGAGACTAAAGGCTAGCCCGCCCGGTCTCAGATCACATAAAAGCCAATGCAGCACAAATCGCAGGAAAAAAATCATCAACGCTGCCCATAATAGAAAGGCCAACATAGCTAGCGTTTCACCTATATACTGCAAGTGTGTGTGCCAGCAATACTCAGGCACGGCGAGTGCCAATGAAAATGTGTATACTGATTCAGCCTGCTCTATGAATCAGTGATGAACCCTATCAATGTTTATAGTGTGTGAGGTTTTACAGAGGTTAACTCTCTGTCCAACAGTCCAGTTGAGTCCCCTACAGCATTGTGGCTGAGTTGTCAATGCAAAGATACTGTACAAAATGCACCTTACCTCAAGTACAATAAAATGTTCTCCTGTCTTTAATAGCATTGAATATAGTGTCAGTTTTGTTTGCTGCATTTTTCTATTACCCATGGTGGGTTTTAATAGTTTTAAAAGACATGTTAAGGGGAATTTTATAGCCTTATTTGTTCATTAGCATATGATAAATAAGGTTATTTGAACAAGCTTGCTAGCTGCTACTTTGTATTGACCCCCTGTGTGAGGAGATCACACTTACTGTTTACTGGAGTAAAGTTTTAATAGAATATAAAAACAACCCTGTGAGTCGAATGATGCTAATCATGCAATACAATATAATAAAGTAGCATGTTTTTCATGTTGGGTATGCTATATAGTACATATTTTATTTATTTTTTAGATACAGTAGTTTGTTCTTACTTCTCCGATTGTAAGTTAACTGATAGACATTGACTGGTGGTTATTTGTATAGTATAAGTGAGATCCACTTGACCGCTCCCTGCCCCCCAATTAGAATCAGGGCACCAACAAGGTTAAGTGACCCGCATGGTCACATTAAAACTGTGACATGCAAACTAACCATCACACATATGTCACCACCATTTTTTATTTATTTATTTATTTTGCTGTATGTTCTGTGCTGCTCCTTGCAAGATGCCGCCCATACACATCTGGTTCTGTATGTTTTGCACTGTAAACTGATCTGGCTATAACACAGTTCTATTTTGAGACTCTGTTGGTGGATGGCCTTTAAAATCTCTTAGCCCCAGGGCCTAACATTTTTTATTGAAAGTTAGAAAACTGCCTCTGGTTAAATGTTTTGGTAGCCAAAATTAGTAATTCCTATTACTAGTCTTTTTGAATTACATTACAAAACAGTAACTTTTCCATAATATTCATATTTTTTAGATGTTTATGCACTGTGCACTGTATATGTTTCTATTTATTTATTTTATTTGTTATTTATTTATTTATTTTTAGAACAAGTTCTACATTGAAACTAAGTTGAATAGAGACCTGAAGGATGACCTCATGGACCTTTTCTCAGCTCATGTGGCAGAGAAACATATTAGTATGTTAATATGTAAGTTTATTTTATTTTTTTTTACATATAATGACATTACATATAATTACATGTAATGACTTTCTTTCTAGTAGCTGTAAACTGTTTAGCCACCTTATGCTAAAGCCACCATGCCATCCTAACATTGTCATCAATCATCATTCAACTATTAAGCACCCAAATACCTTTTTTAGACCAGCTCTGTAGGAATTTCCTGTCCTGTTTTTCTTTGTAGCCCTGCTGCTCTGTTTTTCCATAGTGCATTTGTTTTTATTTTGTTATATATTGCTCATTTTGATTAGCACAAAGATGTATTGATTGGATAACCTGGTTATTCAGTACATTCAGCGGACTTTATTTTATTGCCAAATAATGTTGCTGATTCTAGACCTGACTAATTAAAATTTCTCCAAATTATAACTCTTCCTCTAGAGGCTTGTACAATAGGCACTTTACATAATTTGTGGAATTTGCTTCATGTGCTCCCCTTCTTACCCTGGAAGGGGATTTATTGGAATACAGAAAACCTGTAGCTTTCACTATATCCCACTATATTTCTTCAGCAAGGTGGATGGATCACCACTGTTCCTCAAGGTTTTGTGGGAGATTTTTATTCTTCCATTTGTTGATGCTACCTACTTTAAAACAATTAACAAAAGCTGTATCTCTAGTTAAAAGAACCAAAGAACGACTCAGGACTCAGGACAGTACTTCTTTCTTGCGATAAATTAATTTTATCATTCTTGTTTATTTTCTTTAATTGAGCCTTTTCCATCACCACCGGATATGTCTTTTGATGTTTTTTTTTTTCTTTTTTTTTAGAAGCTACTCAATGCATCAGTTAAAACCACAGGTATATGGTATCCATATAGACAGTGTATATGGATTGGGGCTGCAACTGCCCAAAAAATATTTGACTTTAATCAATAATTGATTATATTTTATACAATAACTCAGTGGCTCTTATTTAGCTTTCAGCTTTCAACTTGAGTTTTTTAAAGAACATTCTATCTCAAAATAGACAATAAAGATTAATACTTAATTCAAAAAGAAATACTTTCCTGCTGATACAAAAGATGAGGGAAAATTTCAACTACAGATGGCAGACAGCAATCATGGAACTTTAAATTGAGTTGAGGCAGTATGCTTTGGGTCATTGTCCTGTTGAAATGTAAACTGTTGCCACAGCCAGGGATCACACTCTGGAAAAGTTCGGACTCCGGGCCAGATCTGGACAGCACAGCAAATCAATCTAAACCCAACCTACA
Organism: Heterobranchus longifilis; assembly: GCA_028570985.1. Lineage (NCBI taxonomy): Eukaryota > Metazoa > Chordata > Actinopteri > Siluriformes > Clariidae > Heterobranchus > Heterobranchus longifilis. The sequence continues at coordinate 866 of JAOVVB010065227.1, read as the reverse complement.
CCTCAAATAAGCAATGCAATAATGTAATAAAGGGTGTTTTTTCTGTGGCCCAAGATTCAGGCTAAATGTAATAGTTTCCTTGTTTGACATTAAACACCATTGGCTGTTAACATTACCATGAAAGCGAAGTCAAAGATTTCAATTGTCTTCTAACAGACTTTCACATTCTGTCCTGCGGGCAGAAAAAACATGGCAGTGTAGTCTTTTGTCAATGTTCATCATGTCCTCCAGATTTTTTAGAATCCTGCAACAAATAAGTTTCACTCTTTTTGTCCACCTGGATCAGCTGATGAAATTCTCCCTGTTCTCTTTGTGTTTAAAGGAGGGGGGCACCAAGGCCAACGCCATGGGAGCGCAAGCTTGAGAGCTCTTTGGAAAGAAGCAGAAAGTGGCATGAAAAACTCACTTTGCTAATTTAGTTTCTTTAGAAGCAACAAGTTGCAGGCTTCCATTGCCTTTTATTTTGCACAACTGGAAAAGTATTTTCAATATTTCTGACAGTGGAATGTGTATGGCCTTTAAGTTATAGTTGCTTTAGTTTAAGCAACATTTAAGTTTGATTGCAGTCAAACAGTGGCATTTTTCCCCCCACTAGGTTTGAACGTCTTTTGTCTCTAGACTACATTAAACATGAATACATGTTCCTTGTATGTAGCTTAATAAGCAAGTTTATCAAAAGTAATTTGCTTATTAGCAATTACATATATTTTATATATAATATATACACACACAGTATATATATAGCAGTGTCATCAATTATCTTTACAAAGTGATGAATTTACCGTTTAAACCAAAATGCTTGAAGTTTAATCTTTCTTGTGCATCTCTGAACTAATATTTAGTTGTATAACCATGGTTTCTGAGAA
>JAOVVB010065201.1:0-14188 GCA_028570985.1 Heterobranchus longifilis | reverse complement strand
CACACACACACACACACACACACACACACACACACACACACACACACACACACACACACACACACACACAGCATCACCACGTCCACGTGCACGTGTTCTCTTAACGCATCCATGCACGCACGCACTTACGCAATCCGTACACACACTTATAAGCAAAAGCAACTTCACACCCACACACACACACACACACACACACACACACACACAGTGACACGCACGCACACACACTTCAAAGTGAATTAGGTTCAACAGACTTAACACTTAACAGCTTCAAAGGAGGAGAGGATGATGTTTTGCATGAGACAAACTTTTCTTGAACTTCATAGTTTGATGTCTGTTCTTTTTTAATTTTCTTCCACTTACAGATGTGAGGTGAGGTGACAGGGTTTGTCAGATCCTTTTCCATCTCGATGCACGCGCCCCTCCCCAGGTGCAATCAGAATCAAAATTAGATCAAAAGTAGGCGTACGGGTCCAGTTTTTAAGGCTGTTGTTTTGGTGCTGGTGTGTAAAGAAACATCTGTATAACAGTATTCCTGAAAGAGAGAACAGCAGGTCATTGCTCACTGCTTTTCAAATTAAATCAGACTTTTCATTTCTTTGATTGAAGTCTGGTTAAATTACAGATTAAGTTTAAGATTAGAATCTTAAAGTCGAGCTGAAACAGAAGTTAGAGCGTCTGCAGCTTCCATGCTGTGACGTATTTCGCAGTCAAACGGTATATTTGTGCAGGAAATCTAATCCTCCACATTTGATTGGACCTCTGAACTTACAGCTGCAGATTGATTAAATTAATTTGTTCCTGAAGGCTTCATAGCAGCGTTAATGTAATTACACGACGTGAAACGTCGTCGCCTCGCGCGAGAAGACAAACGAAACCGCGAAAGCTCAGAGAAATCACGATGAATAACGCAAATCAGTCTCATTGACCAACGAAATGTTTTACATGAAAGTGGGGGCAAACTATTTTGCACTCCGTGCAACTATTGGTGGAAATCGACGCCAGCTCCCGCAGTTTTCGCAAGTTCCCGCAATTTTAGCAAATTCCTGCAATTTCACCGCATAAAATTGCATGAAAACCCTGCATATTCCATTGCATTTTTTTAAGAAAAGCCGCCACATAATCAAGGATTTTTGCCTGCAACAATCACAAAAAAGGACTGGTTTTTCTTTTGATATAAATGATATAGAAAAAATACGATAGACGTTTGTATATTGTTTGACGATATATATCGTCATATATTCCTAATACTGCGACCTGTGTTACAGTCACAGCAGTAAACTACTTGTTATTTGACAAATAGTATTTCTATAGTGTATCCTTTTACCTGTTTAAACTCTGCAGCTCATCCAGATTATTAACTAAATGTAGGATGTTGTGTCATACCACTCCAGTGTCAGCATCACTGCACTGCATTCATTTCAGAGTACATTTTAAATGTGTATTAAATACCTGCATCCCTGGTCTGGCACCAGAGTACATGAAATAACTTTTAATTGCGTACTGCCCAGCCATGTTGGTAACGACCATCATTATGCGTTATAGTCGGATAAATAATAATAATTTCATCAGAGTAGATTTCATCAGCTTTGCCAGTTTCTGAGTTGATTTTCAAACACGTCGGAACAAAACTTTAAGCCAAACGAAATTAAAGCCGGCTCAGGGTGCTATCAGTGTGGAGCGGTCATGGCACACTGGAAATAATAATGTTAATGATAATGAGATTTAGTGTAGTACCCTCTCAATAATATATCTGTGTGAAGTACCTGGAAATATGTCGAGAGCAGCTCACAGGAGCATTAAATTGTAACACCAGAAGTCATTATGACAATTTATTAGAACAAATCCATTATAAAGCCTCGTACTTTCCAGCCGCGTGTTAACAGACGCCTCAGGTGGAGCCCAAACCACAAAATGCACGCTGGAGGGAACAACTTCAGGAAAAGCACATGAAGGATTTTCACATTAAATTTAGCAACTTCACAGTGAAATTCATTGGGACATTATAAACATAAGCATAAAAACAAGATGCAGCGAGGAATGATGCTGACGCTCCTAACAATTAGCTCTGCAGTATCTTTGAACTCTTTCCTCGACAGTTTTATTAAAAAGTTGCAGCCAGCATTTTTCATCATGTTCACTAATCTTTCAAGATTTTGTACTTTGACCATAGAAACAGTTAATATATCAAAAGAAAGATCAGACCTTCTGTTTTTATAGAAAAAAACATTTTATTCTAGCTTCATTCATTCTTTTTTATCAACACTTGAATGTTGGTCATTTTCATCAAAAACAACATTTTGGGCAAAGAAAATTGCCCCCAAAAAAGACTTTTTTCAATCTTGCTTTGGCACGCAGCTGTTTTCATCACATCTCTATATGTCTTACTACTACTACTACTACTACTACTACTAATAATAATAATAATATTAAACAAGCTCTGTCTGAATTTTGATTTCAACCGTGCACATACAGTGACCAGTGACGTACAGCACAGAATTGTCTGAGCTGTATGAATGTGAAATCATTCATCACATAGCGAGTAACATCAGAGAGAAGTTCACATTCACCACAAACAGATAGAAAGATGAATCAGTCAGCAGCTTTCAGCACTAATGACGCCAAGTCAAGCTCATACATACACACTCCCACGCACTAACCCGAAAACTCACACACACACACACATGCAGCTTTTTAACACATAATCATACACATCTGTTAGTTGTTGCAAAGCAGCCCTGTACTTGTGTCGATATTTTGTTGCATCCAAATGTGTTCTTGCTGCCGTCAGAGCTCTCTCATTTGTAAAGCAAATGGTCTTCAAAGAAGCTGATGAGCAGTGTGATGAACGAGATTGTCCCCCAAAATTGCTGAGTGATAAAATATGCCAGAAGCAGATAAGGTGTGTGTGGTGATGGTGGGGGTGTCATCTCCCCTGTGCCAAACAAATGGATCTTGATAGTTTATAGCCTGTTTTTTTCTACTGCCATGTTTCTGAAATGTATTCATTCATGAATATTATGTGATCAGAATTACAGCTGTATATCAGGCTGGAGTTGGCTCTTTCATTAAGTAGATACCAGCCAGTAGGACCATCCTCTCATAGGATGGCTATGATGCAGTCTGATTGATTAATTTTTAATTCCAGCATTAATGAGGAGCAGACTGCACGTATGGGAATACATTAACCTAATGCAACACTGTGATGTGATTAAGTATGTACAAATATACAAATATTAGGTGATTGAGACTGGAGGCCTTATACAGTCTGCTCAACTGAGAACAAGTGCAGACCAAGTTATTAGGACCTTTATACACTGCATCCAAGTAGATAATATGACTCAAATAACCCAGATGATGTCATAATGATAACAGGGTTATCTCAGCTTGGAGTTGGAAATTCAAACAGAAAGTCTGTGTTAGAAACTGGTGGTGTGGAGTTTGAAAGGGCAAACCAAATTTTTCTATTAAGACATACTGTGGGAAATATCAGATCAGACCCTTAACAGAATGAGGAGCTACTTATCGAATAGAACACAAACGACCTACTTTACTGGTAGATTTTCTACTGTGAGGACGGTACAGTGCGGTGTCCTCCAGGGAAGTTGCTTGGGTCCTTTGCTCTTTATTTTTACTAATGATATGCCACTTGTTTTGAGAAAAGCTGTTAGCTAAGTTTGCTGATGATGCCACAGTGTATAAATCATATATGTAGATACCACAATGGCTGCTGCTGCGCCATTTTGAGGCATTTCTGTCTTTCGAGGCAGGAGGACTATCCACAAATTTTCTACCGATTTTCAAGCGGGTTGGTTTGTTACCAATAGCAGACATGTATTAATGATACATGGTACTTGGTTAAACTAAAAATAAATGTTTTCATACCAAAATACCTTATATTGCGTAGATAGTAACAGGAAGCAGCTTTAAGCCTGAATATAATTTAAACGGGTGAGTTATATAAAAAAAACTCATACAGTTGTCATGGGATCATCAACAGGGAACTTGGCTATAGAGACCAAAACCTTCTCTTGTACCCGGCTGTAAACAAACAACCTAAAGGATTACCTAGCATGGCTAAAAAAAGATTAAACATTAACTTAAAATAGACAAATATGTCTTGTTACATGTTTTAGCTCTTTTCAAAGACAAGACAAGAACTGCAGGTGGACAACTATATGCATTTCCATTTTTTCAGGTATTTCAGATATTCTGACATTCTATCCTTATGTCTACCTTTTTCTTTCCACCGTTGTCTATCTTACCCATCAGCTATCTATCTGTCTTTTTCCTCCATCCATTCTCATCTTTCCTGACCTCCCTCAGAATCTCCTTGACAGCAGTGAATTTATGAGACACACCTTCTCTAAATCATACTTTGGACAGAGTCTTCTTATCCTTCCTGTCAGTGCAGCAGATAGATTATGGGATGGCATGTGACTAAAGGTCATAGGGTAGGATATAAAGCCAATAGAAAGCATGCAGATACAGGGCTGAGGTGGTTAAAATGTATCCATGATAGTGGAGGATCAAAACCTCTTTATGGCCTTTGAAAGAGACCTGACTTTGTTTACTCCACATGACATGCACCTTACCCCATTGATCCTCCACAACCAGTTATGTGCTCAGTACAGGATACTTTTTTAAGATCCCCGTCTCTGACTGAGCCTCGAGCACAATACCTGAGTTTGCTGCATCTTTGTTCAACTGATAGAGTGGTGCAGGGATTATGTTTTGTAGGCCAACACGGAAGTCAGTATCTGGCTGGTTCCTTCGACAAAAAGCCAATGGGATTTTTGGCTGGACCACAGCAATGCTGGGGACCAGCCATATAAATAGGAACGTCTGTCTGTCCATCTGTCCATCGCTGAGTGAGTGATAAAGTTCAACCATTGGTCAAGTGAGTGATGACATCACTGGAGTTGCAGCTTCTCCATTGGCTGTTGCTCTTTCAAAATGATTCAGTGGACAGTCAGTTCAGCACACAACAAATAAATATTACTGGAACCACTACAGATGAACATTTATCTGGGAATTCACATTATAGACACCATCACTGACTATCCCTGTACAATTTGGCCACACAATGGTCGCGGTCCAGCCACATACTACATACCACATACTTAAGATACTTACATGTTTTGTTCAGCAAGATAATCTCTCTGTATGAACACCATTTTTATGGTTCTTGAAGCATAAATGCAATCGTCAGAATTAAAAAGATAACATTCGTCTAAAAACAAACACACAGTCGCATGACTCACCATCACCATTACTACACAACTGACGATGATATTTAATGTCCCCAACAACCTAGTAGTCCCATTTAGCCACTTGTTAGTAAACCTTTTTTAAGACACATAAAAACTTCACGATTGGTGTGTTTACTGATGTATTTTATGTTGTAGAACAAAACGTGAAAATCTCTTATGCTTGTTATTTCAGACATCTAACCCAAAACTCATTAAAAAACCCATTGACTTCAAGATGAGGGAACTGGAAGTGCTAAAATGCTAACTAATTTCCGGGTTTTACGACTCATTCCTGCAGCCTATTACCCAAAATGCAGAATCATTCCTTTAAACAAAACCATCAGTAATTGCCCAACACATAAACTGTCCAGTCAGGTGACAGCTTGAAGGGAATTGATTGGTGGACTCAGATGATCAGTCAAATGAGCCAGTGGCTTGGACGAGCAATCGAACAGTCATCTTGTGCACACTGCAGGTCACAGAGGAAGATGTCTTTTTTCATTTTTTGGCCTTTTCCCCTATTGACAAATCCTAATATACTATGCAACTGAATGTTTTAGATGGGGAAAACAAAGCACTGCAGTGCATTAATGGATGATAAAACAAAACACATGCATAAGAAAAAAGAAGGGAGGAAGGAGAGGAAAAGTCCATGGCGGTTGGAGTAGGGAGCATGGTACATGTGGGACATGTTAATAAAAGGGCATTTATCACCATTAGGGCAGTGACGGATGCTGGCACAACTGTCCTTCCCCATGGAAGGAAGACTCTCACACAAGGTCTTAAGTGGAGAGAGAAAAAAAAGGATGAGAAGGAAGGAAGGAGTAAAATTGTACATGCTGTCACTCTTCACACCAATAATTACCTTTCAGTAATCAAAGACATACATCAGGAGTAGAGCACACACCCACACCCACACACACTCATCTCCTAAAAAGCTAAGGTGTTCACCAAAGGGAAATATTGCTTTATGCATGCAGTGTGGTGCCAAGGTAGGTGGATAAGAAAAGAGCCCTCAGAGGGGAGCAGAGGTGTTGATGGTCAGTCAGTACATTTACATGATGTTTGAAAAAGTAGAATTATTGCATTAGTCCGACTAAAACCGGACTAATGTGTTGTATGTTGGATGTTGCTCCGGTGCAGGGGCGGTCTCAGTGTTGAGTTGTGGTTGTGTTTGCACCAGGGATCCCTTCTTGTAGTCCTTCTTGGAGGAATCTATCTATGTTTGATTTCATTCTCACATTCAGTTAATTTCGTATTAATGTCCTGCATTTGTTTTAGCACATTCTTGTTTTCTCTTGCCAGAGTCTCAAGGTGCTGTTCACTCTTTAGTGCCTCGTTTTGGAGTTTGCTTTCTTCCTCATTAGGGTATTGTATGGCGATGGCAAACAATTCAAAACTAGTCGATGCAGTGAACACTGGATTGTCCTTACCAAAGAAACGTGACTTAAGGATGTGTTGGCCCTGTGGGATCATTTATTTTCTGATGTACACAAGGTAATTGCATGCCATTTATTACAACACATCTCCTGGCATGAGAAATAAAGTTTTTACAAGTGATCCATAGTTCCATAGCTGACATTATGTTCAAAAAGGGAGGCGTTTCTTAAAACCTCTGTGGGATTGAAGCCACAGAAAGCAGATGCTTCTTGGATGTCGTCATGGCAAGCAGTGAGAGACTGGATGATTTTGGTGTGGTGTCTTCCATGGTGATTGTGTCTCAGAATACTGTAGAGGTACAGTGGGGGTTTCACCTACTTCCAAGGTGCATGGAGAAGGAAAAGAAGTCTGAAGAGGTCAAAACTCCAGCAACACTTGTAGTATAGAACAACTTTATTTTAAGACCTCAGAACCCATCGGCTATGCATCCGACAATGATTTAGCCTCTGCGGACAACAGCCAATATTTCAGGCTTTCAGGTGTAGCTAACGGATATCTGGGGCAAGACTTCCTCTTCTGTATGCCAGTCATTGTTTACTGTCTGATTAGCAATTTAAGAATGGAGTTGGTGTTAAAAGACAATGTCTCTATAGACAGATATCTGGGTATGCAGATAAATAACAACAAAAAAGCTAATAAAAAAGCTAGATCATCGTCAGATGATAGCCGATGGGTTCTGAGTTCGGCAACTGAGTTTCACCTTTCACTCTCCCCATGGACTGTTTACCTGCATGCAACCAATCAAATGTGATTGTTTGACTACAAACTGAATCCAGAGCGCTTCTGCTACATCGTGTCCTGTTGCCTACAGGTTATGTATTCATATGCAGAATCTGTTTATAGAGATTATTGCAAGACCAACACATTTTGTCTTATGGTTGCTGGAGTTTTGACCTCTTCAAAGTTATTACAGTAAGCTTGCATTATATACTGGGCATGATGTTTCAAAGATGTGGCCCTTCATTAGGCAGGGGGGGATTCTAATGAAAATACTAGGGAATATAAATCAGCATATATTGGCCTCTACTGCTTCGGTTTTCACCATTCTCTTTTTCTGTCTTTTGGGAGTGCCCCAACTTTTATATATGCTGTACTAAATTGCTAGACTTGCCCTTTAAGTAAATGTTTTAGGAGCCTAAATGTGACAACACATGGGACACAGGACGTAAAAGACTTTGCTGTCAAAGTCCCATGCTTTATATGTCCAATCATCCACCCTGACCTCCTCCATAAGACTTCCTGTACAGTTTAAGGATGTCCCATTTCATGGATTGGGAAAAAAAAGGTTGCTAGAGGTGTTTCCTCAAAAGCAAATTAGTGGCATATGAACATATTTTGTAGGAGAGGTTTGTATTACTGGAGTTAACCTAAGCCACTCCACAGCATATATTAACTGTAGCTGCCTCCAACCCAGGCCAGTGTCATTCATACTCATCTACATTCCTGCAACACACTCTCTTTATAAAGCCAAGCCAACATTCTTCACAATTCCCCTTTTCCAATATCTGTCTCTGTCTTGCAGAGCTTTAATAACATTTGGAGATATATGCTGGCCCAGGAGAGGGAGGAGCGCTGAGGCAATAGATACTTTCAGAATTGGAATTGAGATGTATTATTCACAGCCTTTGCTATAGGTTTTAAGATATTGCAGTTAATCTTAATATCAACTCGCCTCAACTTCATTACCCCACTGCTTTCAGATGTGATTTCTTCTGGCATCTTGTATGAAAACATTTGTCCTTAAGCACAAGCTGCTTCTCCACGAAAAATGCATTCCTTTTTTTTCACTTGTATTTTAGTTTGAATGGTGCATCTCATCTTGAGGCATTTACAGAGTGTCCTTCAAAAAATTGGATTTTAAAGGGGTTTTATGTTTTTTAAATAATGGACACTTGGAAGTTTAGATTAAGTATCATTTCTGCAGAAAACTGTCCAAAATGTTATAATAACTAAACTACTACTTTGTATGCAGTCTGTGAGTGGGTGTAGGGAATTAAAATATACATTTCAAGGCTTCATGTTATTATATCAGAGTTACACAAGATGATATTGCAAGCATACAAGACAGAGCATGTGCCCTTGCTTTAGTTAATCCATGCCCTCATTTTCATAATTTTGTGCAAACTAATTGAGCAAATTAATTAACAGGCCTGAAAGTTAATGAAATGTGTACACACTTTTTAAAGATTTCCTTGTTGCAGCTACAGCCAGTTACTAAAGCTTTCATTCACACTTAAACAAGTACATTAGTATCCCCTTTGGATAGGAAAATCAGCTTATTAGACATGCAAACCTATACATCAGCAAACAGCAGCTAATGTTGGTGGAATGGACTTTTAGCAGGCCAGGGCAAGCTAACAGAATCTGAAGCTAACAAGACATTAGCTCCTCCAGTTAAATATTGTAACATACATCCTTATTTTAACCCAAAACATAATGTTTTTCCTAAACTTACCACCTAGCCTAAACGTAAGTTTTGTTTGAAGTCACAAAACTGCAACCGTAGTGAAGCGTCATAGTTTGGCGCGTCAAAGTGATGTCAAGGGGTCCAGTGCCGTGCTATTTATCCCATGAGCTCATGTTGGTTAGCGGGGATACCTGCAAGCTGATGAAATTAATCAGACTGCCATTTCTATATATAGCATGAAGGACACCAGTCTGTCATTCTACTTTGTCACCAGGTCCTGGCATGTTCCAAAATGAGATTAAATGATATGATTATTATTATATTACTATTATGAATGTATTAGTCGATAAATAATGTAAACAAATAAATTAGACAGAACAGAAGTTATGTGTTGTAACCAAGCCTGGACAGACCATCTGGGAAATACCAGCTGTGACTGAGGTGGGCTGTCACTAGCAGGAAGTTATTTTATTGACATAATCGTTTAAAAAATGACAGGAATTTTCATCTTCATCGTGAGTCACATCTATCATCATACCTGTCATCATGCCAAGCCTGTGGTGGTCTATGAAGCAACATGCGAGCAACAAGCGATGTTTGAAATAGTGCAGAATGACCATTTACTGGATACGTTTTAATAATGGCATTGTTTTGTGTTTCACTTTTACTCCATTGTAGGCACAATTGTCCGTGTCTTCGGGTGCGAAAGCCGGATAGGGGCATATGTCCTGGTCGCTGCACTAGCGCTACTACTCTGGACAGTCGGGGTGCCTATTTGGGGGAGGGGGGTGACTGGGGGTAATAGTGTGATCCTTCCACGCACTACGAAACTCCTCGCTGTCTGGTGAAAAGAAGCGGTTGGTGACGTGTCGGAGGAAGCGTGCTCGTCTACAACTCTCAGATCAGCAGAGGGGGCGGAGCAATGACCGGGATAGCTTAGCAAGGGGGATTGGACAAGTACAATTGGGGAGAAAAAAAAAAAGAAATCTGGTTTGCCATTGCCACACGGACAACCCTGGTCCGCCCCAGGTTGTCTGTGCGGCAATTGCTTTGTGGTAATTTGATCAATTGCATATCAGTTGGTTTAAATGCACCATTAAAGCACAATTAAATATTGAAATGGTAAGGAAGGGAGTTATGACATTTTTACTAAGCCTTGAGGCCCATTGGGGGCCCTTGTATTAAAGGGCATTGTAGAAAGTGAGATTGCCATGTCTTTTTAAATGATAAAGCAGGTTTAGGTGCTATATACTGTGAAACTATTAAAACCCCCAATCCACGGAGAAATGCACACAGCCCATATTCAGAAACTGTGCCTCTAAATGTGCCGCTACAGTGTTGGGTTGGGCGGTTGGACGAATGTGCTGACAGCAGCACACACACCTGGGCAAATAAATCAGCAACTGGCTGTTACTGGTCTGAAGGTGGCCAGTTGGAAATTTGTAACATATCGCCCAACCCTACGACAGCGCTGCTACAGTCATTCCCCGGCTGCAATGGCGGTGCAGGGACCCCTAGGCGCATATACGGAAGACCAGGAAATACTGACCAATCAGAGCACACTGGGCTTTTTCGGGAGGGGGGCTTAAAGAGACAGGTGCTAAAACAAAGCATTTTAGACAGTGTGTGAATACAGGTATATTCAGACAGACCGTATGAGAAAATGAAAATGTTTTTTGAACATTCAAGCATGTAAACATGTTCTAGTATGTACCTGGCCTTTAATACTATAATATTTCAGTTGATGTTATGTTTAAATGCATGTCCAAATTGATGTTGAATCAAGTTATCACAAACTGTCTTACTTACAGCCAACTAGGCACAGAGCAGATCATAGAAACACATTGGTTTCTAGATTGGGGGAATGTATGTGGGGAGAGCTCAGTAGGGGCCCACAGCTCATTTTTGCCCCGGGCCCCCTAGCGGGCACATCCAGCCCAGCACAGACCTCCTGAAAGGATTTTGCAGTTAAATATTGTTCAGAAGACAACTGTTGGAACTCTGCCAGGTCGTGTAGATCCAGAGCCACAAGGTTCATACAGGCAGTTCCAGGGGCCCTGGAGGGAATTCTAGGGAACCTGGAGGGGACCCCCAGGAAAATTGGAGCCTGTTTAAGATTTGACTTTTGTTTCTCCACACATGCAATGTGGACTGTTGGAAATCTTATCATTAAATCATTAATAACAAACTCTTAGAAATAATGGCAGTAGTATGCATTTTTTATGCTAAAACTAATTCCCCAAAATGCAAAAGTCAGAGTCCAGAGGACTCCTAATTCACCAAGACAAATCACAACTAAAAGTTTCTGCTGCTGGCAGTCTGCCTCATAATCGGGTAAATGCTTTTAAAAACGATTTAATGACATCAATCTTTTTGAAAATGTATCACCTCTCAATGTAAGTATATTATTATGAGTGTAGAGCTAGCATGTACCCACCTCCTCCATAAGACTTCCCATGTAATTGTAGGGCTGTTCATTTTGGCCTACATGTTCTTCATGAATAACAACCAATCAGAGTTCAGTGCAGGATGGAGTGAGGGGGAGTTCTCCTCCAACACTGGACACCCCGAGGACCATCCAGTCCAACCAGTCCCTCCTTCATTACACAGTTCTGCTGCAGGTGCATGACTCATCTTTTTCTTCACAGGGGCTTCAGTGCATTTTGAATCACAATAATAGGACTTGGGTCTTAACAAACACCATGATACACTATATGGTGGAGTAGAATCACGTTCTGATTGGTTTGGGTTAGTGAGAGTTTGGAGAGGCCAGTCTGGACCCTTTTTTGAATCAAGGACACTGGTTTCAAAGGGTTTCAGATATTTAGAGGACATTTAAATTGTTTCTACTAGTGATGGCCAAATGAAGCTTCATGAAGCATTGTCTTTACTTTATGAGCCCACTAGAGGGCGCTGTCTGTTCAACAAAGGGTTGAAAGTAGTGATGTCACAGGGTCCTGAAAGCGTCCATATGTGTCAAGTTGTGAATGAGAATGTGACATAAAATGACACATGAAAGGCACTATTTAGATGATGCACATGGTCTACAGTGCACGGCGCAAGTGCCTATATTTTTGGTTTGAAAAGGCTCAGTGGTCAGGCTAATCAACTATCTAGCTGGAAGCCTAAGTAACTTTGTTTTAGCCACTACATTGGTGACAGTTCTGGATGCTTCGAATTAAAGACTTAGGAGAGCGGCTGTGGTAGTCTGGCTAGGTATGTAAGCCTTATACTTCTGCTGGGAGGAGACCCCCCGCCAGAGTCCTTCCTTCTGTGTGGTTCTCAAAGTCCCTTCACTGCAGTCGGGGTGTAGCGCCGGCCAAGACGATTGTGATTGGTTTAAAGAAATACAAACAGGCCAGGGTGTTGTTTCCACGATACCAGAGTGAAAGCTATTCAATCCAGACCTACAACCTAGCGCGGACACAGCGCTGTGGAGATAGGTCTGGCTACGCGAGACTACGGCTGTGGAGACCGTTAAACGACACCGTAGGTTGTTTGTACAAGCAGCAATTAAGACCAATATTTCTGTTTTCTTAGGCGGCGTCCTCTCGTGGCCATAGTGATATCTGGCCATAGTAAGCAGGAAATCACGTCACGTAGCATTTAGTCCGAGAAAGTCTATTCAGGGTGGGCAGGAGGGGAGGTGGATGGGTCAAACAAACATAGGATTTGACCCCAGGAGACCGCTGTTCATGATAAGTAATTTTGCGTGGTATAACGTTTTTTTTGCTTGTAGCGTGTCATTTTATGCCATGTATTCGCACCAGGCTTTCAACTGTAAACCCAACCGAGGCATTATTACACACTCAGAGCAACTACTCCAGAATTGAGGAGATGTAGAGAAGTCCGTTCAGGGTGGGTGGGAGAGGAGGTGGAACAAACACAGGACTTTGATATTAGTCGGTATTAGTGTTCCATGTGCAACGACTTATTTTAACTTAACTGTTGATTTTGTTTGTTTATGCTGATCATGTAACTTACGTTGATTACCTAACTTATGTTGATTACATAATATACGTAATTTACCTACATATGTTAATTCACATTAAAAAAAACATATTTTAACCCAAACCACAATGTTTTACCTAAACTTACCACCTAGTTTTGTTGCCTAAACATAAGAAAGCGTCCATATGAGCCAAGTTGTGAATAAGAACAGGACATAAAATGACACACGAAACGTTTGAAATGTGTTACTTGACAGGTGAAATACAGCAAAAAGTGTTTTGCTATTTATATACTTTCCCATGAGATCACGTTGCCCATACACACGCATGCACTCACACACACACACACACACACGTTCTTATAAACCATTCCTATAATATCATATGAGCATGTCTTCCGGTTTAAAAACATGTCCTGGTCGTGTGATAGACACGGCATTAACGTTGCGATTAACGTTGTGAAACGGGAATAATTCGGTACGTTCAGACAACAACAACACTGTCAGGTTTAGGTAACAAAAGGACTTGGTATGGTTAGTAAAAAATACACTGGGACTGCAATAAAATTGCATTAAAAATCGGACTACCTACTTCCAGTTTTGGTACGTCCCGGTCACGTGATACACTGTATGCGTCATCTGCCGACATGGCCTCAGGTACCACTGCTACGCTGATGACACCCAACTTTACCTCTCCTCCAAGACCATCACCCCAGTCACCCACTCCACTCTCACCTCCTGTCTTGCCGATATAAAATCCTGGATGCAACAAAACTTTCTTAAACTCAACTGCAACAAATCAGAAATACTCATCATCGGCCCAAACTCCCTCACCCGCTCCACCCAGACCTTCTCACTTGACATCGATGGCTCCAACGTCACCCCTTCCACCCAGGTCCGCAACCTCGGAATCATCCTCGACCCCACCCTCTCCTTTCAACCACATGCCAACCACATCACCAAGACTGCCTTCTTTCACCTCAGGAACATTGCCCGCCTCCGCCCCTCCCTGTCCTCAGCCGCTGCCGAAACACTCATCCATGCCTTCATAACCTCCAGACTCGACTACTGCAACAGCATCCTCTACGGCTCACCCAACAAAATCCTCAATAAACTCCAATATGTCCAAAACTCTGCTGC
>JAOVVB010065173.1:0-14190 GCA_028570985.1 Heterobranchus longifilis | reverse complement strand
ACATACATGTATATGGTAATAAATTTAGTATTAAATATTTATGCACGTTTTTCTTTTCCTGAAATGTGTATATAAATTGAGTTCCCTTTGAGTTAATCAGTGAAACTAAAACGCGCTTCGTAGTTTGGCCCTGTTCTATTGCCGTATCTAAGGGGCGGGGCTTCTCCTGGCATCGCTTCCGGTATGTTCAGTTTGTAAACAACATGCCGAGCTCGTCCAGTGACCGAGCCGAGAAATCAGAAATAAACATTATAAAATCTGTTTCTGAGTTTATTGATGAAAATCTTACACTTGTCCGGGTAAGAAGTTTCATTAAGGATGAAATATTAATGCTAGGTTATTTCGGTCATGTTACGTCATTATTATTTTTTTAAATGAAACGTTTAAATGAATTTAAAAATGAATGTTATGAATGCTTTTGTCTCACAGAGCCTCAGCACAGGACTGGCAGTAGCCGGTGTGATTGTAATATCAAGGAGCATCAGGCTGGTAAATATAAATATAATTATAAATATATTCTAACATAAAACTCACTTTCAGATTAAGCATATGGATAATCATCTATGTTTCACAGAATCCCATTTATTCGATATGGAATGCAAACTGTTGCATAGTATTCAGCTTTCAAGGGAAATTATAAAGTGTTTTTATTATTTACTTAAACTAATCAATGATAAGTGATAAGTAAAATCACTTAAAAAAATAAATACATGTACATAAATAAAAAACTTAGAAGCAGTATTTTGTCGACACCTGCTGGTACTATCTTGTAATTGCATCTAAAATTAAACACATGGCAATCTCCAGTATATAGACAAATGTTTTTGTTCAAACCTGTTAATTATTAAATTAAGGTGTTTAATTCAGGCCCCTTATCCTCAGGGAATGCTTCAGCATACCAAGACATGGACGATTCTATGGGTTTTGGGCATTGGGTGGAAATCGAACCCGGGCCCGCCGCATTACAAACGATAAAGTGACCACCAATTCCCTATCGGGCCCCTCTGTATATGTACAATAAAAATGCTGTTTGTTTCAATGCACAAGCAATGTTTATCCAGTATTTTATTGGGCAGTAGACAGCCTCATTGGCATCTTTTATATCACACTGTGAGGTAATAATATATCTGCCGACTCATTGCAGCGAGTTGATGTAATCAGACAATTAAGTTTCTACATTTTGTCATTTAAGAACCGTTAGTGTAAGATGTGAAATGTCTGCATGTACGCTCTGCTCATGTCTGCATGTGATCTTTTTATTCCCCTTTTGGCTCCTCAGATGACCAAATTCGGCTCCCCTTCGGAGATCCCGTCCCGCTTCATTGAGAGAAACGTCAGCATCAGAGGAAAAGTCAGAAGTGTAACCGAGAGAGGGCTAGAAGTGGAACACGTCCCCATACGTGTCCCCATATTGTCTGCTTTGCTGAGTAAACGTAAGGACACAAACACACCCTCGTCCCTCTTCAACCTCTAACAAGGGGTCACTAAACCCACCCTAATACACCCAATTAAAGCTGCATCACGGGGCTGAAATTTCATTTCCCAGCTGTCAGGAGGACCGACGCCTTCATCTGGACAGCTGGCGCAATCAAAAATTAATCCCTGATCCAAATCCTGGTGAATCTGATAGGCTGAGTGCAGAGTGATGTCTGGTTTAGGAGTATTTAACCCTTTCTAATCATCATAAGATATTAAACCTCACCAATCATGTGCATTTAATGTCATTAACCTTTTTATGTAAGATCGGATTCACTTTGCAAATATATATTTTTTATTTTAGAACCTCGTATTTAACGATAGTAATGTAAAAATCATGTTGGGTTTATAGTGAGTTCAGTACAAACAAAAGGTTAGCGAAGTAAAGATTGTTTATTTTATTATAACGTCATTTGAACAAATCGGCCTCTCGGCTCTTTGAATCAGCCTTTTGAGTCGGATCTTTGGGCGGGCACCTTGAGTCAGTTTTTTGAGTTACTTTATCTTTTAAGTCGACTTTGAATCAGCTCTTTGAATTAGCCTTTTCAGTCACATCCTTGAGTCACCTCTTTGAGTCAATTCTTTAAGCCATCTCTTTGAGTTGACTCTTTTTTGTTTTGAGGCGGCTCTCTGAGTCAGCTCTCTGAGTCAGCTCTTTGAGTCTTTTTGAATCTTTTTTGTTTTGAGTCAGCTCTTTAAATCCTTTTTGTTTTGAGTCAGCTCTTTGAGTCAGCTCTTTTGAGTCAGCTCTTTGAATCTTTTTTGTTTTGAGTCAGCTCTTTGAGTCAGCTCTTTGAATCTTTTTTGTTTTGAGTCAGCTCTTTGAGTCAGCTCTTTGAGTCAGCTCTTTGAGTCAGCTCTTTGAGTCAGCTCTTTGAGTCAGCTCTTTGAATCTTTTTTGTTTTGAGTCAGCTCTTTGAATCTTTTTTGTTTTGAGTCAGCTCTTTGAGTCGTTTATTTGGTCAAACTCTTAGTACCTCTTAATGATTTATTTGTACATGCCTAACTCGGGTGCTTTAGTCAGCTTTTTGAACACTGAGAGTGGAGTTGAGTATCAGTGTGTGTCAGCATGTTGTTCATTAGATACATGTAATGGCTTTACTGTAGTTGATGTATTTGAATGGCTTTGAGTTCACTAGTGTTTATCAGCTGATTGATTCAGCTACTACATGTAAGATA
Source organism: Heterobranchus longifilis (assembly GCA_028570985.1). Taxonomy (NCBI): domain Eukaryota; kingdom Metazoa; phylum Chordata; class Actinopteri; order Siluriformes; family Clariidae; genus Heterobranchus; species Heterobranchus longifilis. The sequence continues at coordinate 11,535 of JAOVVB010065173.1, read as the reverse complement.
TCATTAAGTCTTTGCTAGCAGAGCTGCTAATTCTTAGCCATCTAGCGGCATAAGGATATACTATAGATTGTGTTTCAGCTGTCAGGGGAAATTCCCTCACTGTAGTCCGTAAACAGGAATAATGCACAAGCTGTAAAGCATGTCGATAGAAATTACATGATTTGTGAACATTAAATCAGTGTAACTAAAACACATCATACATGTTTCAGAAGTTTGAATGTGAGGATATAGACAGAGTTGGTGCGTAATGAAATCTCACAGTATAAAGCCATTAGAGCTGAAAGGTTCTCTGGGTAATTATATTACAGTTTCCTACGGTGGCTTTTAATGATTTAAGTGAGATTCATTAAGCGCTGTGTAAAGCAGCTGTGGGATTTAATTGCCATCAGAAGTGAAGATAAAGACCTACTGACTTTTATTATGCACTGATGAGTGTGTCTATCTCATCCCCAGTCTGTACACACACATCTCCGCATCACATCTCAATGATCACAGCGCTAAACTCGCTTGACTTTTCCCACCGTAAAAGCCTCTTTGAAGTGCACTCGTGTTGACGCAGGTATTAAAACCCGTCACCAGATAACCAGCCTGGTGTCCTTTTGCCCTCACCGGCAGGTCAGGTCACGACCCCGCTGCGCGTGTGTTTGGCCGGGGTGGATTTGACCCCACAGGGCCGTGACTGGCTGACTGAGACTTTGAGGGAAGACGAGACGGTGTGGTTACGACTCGTCAGCCGTCAGGACGAGAGCCTCCACTGCCTGGTGTCGCTCAGCGGGGTAAGGTCTGAGAGTGAACACACGTCACTGCCTCACGTCATACCGTGAAACGCTCTGCGTGCAAACACACACCAATCATGAGAACTGCTGTAACTCCTATAACTTCAGAATTAAAAATATCAATATGTGGATTACTCTCTTATAAAGCATACATGGAAGATTTTGTTTTATTAAGAGATTTAAAAAAAATGATCAGACTGTGTGAAGTTTGGATTTCAGATTAATTCTTGCATGCCGTTCAAGTTGTTATAAAATCATCACATGTAGTATAAATAAATATGTTTAAAAAGCACACATGGATGGATTAAAAAACACTCCAGTGCAGAGTGCTGATGATGGAGAAATGTCAAAAAGATGATTAAATGGTGAAAGAGAACCTCAACCACTGCAGCGCTTCACAGATATTTTATACAGATGTTTGCTTGAAGCTTTTTGCTATAATGTACTAATTTCATTTTTCATCATTACAACGGTTGCATTTTATTTATGGGTTTTTATATTGTATTTGCACTGATTTCTTTTTCTTCTTCTCTGCAAGCCTTAAATTGCCCCATGGAGATAAATAAAGTTATTTATTAATTAATTGGATTTAATTGTATGCTAATGCTTCCCTGGTGTAAATGGTGCCATTACTTTTTGTTCTAATTCATTGTTCGTCATAATTTAATTATTTTTGGAATACATCTGTCTATCTGTCTGTATACACGGCCAAAACACAATATCGGTCTTGATTTTTTTTATTTCCTTATTTATTTTTTATTATTTTATTAAATTATTTATTAATTATTAAAGTTTTTTTTTTTTTTTTTTAAATCTATTTATGTTTATTCATATAACACAGAAAATGTGTGGCCAAAGAAGCTTCTTTTGAAGTTTTTGCAACATGGACGCTTCACTAAAAATTTCATGTTGCTAACTTCAGCTGTTTTGGAGAGATGATTTTATATGTGGCCCCAAAAATGACCGCTTTTCAGCGTTATACCGTCTCACTTCAAACAATAATCACTTAAAATGCTAATTATTAATATTTTTTGGAGTATTAATACTAAAATTGGTGTAAGCTCCCCCCCCCCAAAAAAAAATATCTGTAGTGTCTGTAACCATGTCACATTCATATTGCAATATCTTAACAATTTAGAATTTTAGAATATTACACTTTTTCAGGTTTATGTTTTGTCATGTGAAATCTAAATTGGCGAAGTTTCATTTGAGTGACAGTTAAGACCGTTGAAATATTTAAATTTGAAAAAGTTCCGACACTACAGACATAAAAGGGCTTGAAACTGTATTTAGCAAATGTGTTTCTTTTGATCTGATAAAAATATAAATGTGTTTCATATTTACAAAAAATGAAGCATGGATCAGGAGATAAGAAGCATTAAGTATTATGAAAAATTGTGTAATATGATCTGATTTATCTGTCTAATGAATTTCTAAGATTAAGACATTTCAGAGCACACTGCTGATGGTTGTGGAAGTGTCCGTTTGGAAATGTCTTGCTTTAATAGTAACTTTTTGTATCAGTTGTACATCGGTAGTTTGGATGGATGTGACATTTCTTTTAATTTATTTATAAAAAAAACAGCCAGACTTGTAAAAAATATGATTACCATAATATATATTTATTTATTTGATGCATCAGAACTTTTTGGAAGTTGTTGTATCTTGTTGCTTATACACGGGAATCACAAGCCAACAGCCTTTTCTTGAATAAAGACCTCTCAGTCTTCTCGTTTATCCTAAAGCGTGGTGTTTCTCTCCCCCGCAGGGTTTTCTGTTCAACACGTCTATAAATGAGAAGATCCTGCTCTCGGGTCTGGGCAGGACGGCGCCTCTGCACGGCCTCGACCCTCACTCGCGTCTCTACCTGAGACTTCACAGAAAACTGCTGAAGTGTGAGCTCAGGGCTGAGAGGAAGGGCCAGGGCCTCTGGAAGGATGAGAGTCTGAGAGAAAAGGTCACGCAAGCCATCAGAAATAACATCGTGATCACAGCCGTAAGGAGATTCCTGAAGTGGGTGTCGAGGACGAAGGACCAGTGAAGAGGAGATGATCAATAATAAACCTGAGCTCGGATAATAAATATGTTTTGAATGTTTTTTTTTAGTTTTTTTTAAACAGTTAAAGTCCCATTTAATTGTTTTTAAATAGTTTGTGTTAATACTGAGGTCTGGACCCGCCCACTGAAGTGTTTTACGCAGTAAATGTCTGTACGGTTGTCTGATACGTAAGTCTGATACACCCATGCAATGTGCTTTGTGTTGAGTCTCATTTATCATTTATCAGCACAGGTTAACCTCACAGCGTTCAAGTCAAACCGGGACTTCTGCACAATTCAAAGTCTTGGTTTGACTTGAACACCACTCTGAGCAAAATGCTCATTAAATTGTGAGAGCGCCATTTAAGCATAACATGAGCTAAACCTTCCAGTAATGCAGCTCAGCCATTGCAGAGCTCTCATAGACACACACACACACACACACACACACTAACCCTTCCTTCTTTACAGGTAAACAGTCTGATTTGTCTTAGTTCATTCGTTATGGAATTGATTTTCTTTCTTTTTTTTTTTTTTCAAGTCATTAACATGAAACAATTCAAATTCATGAAATGATTTAACCTTGGAAGTGTAATCTGTCCAAAAATAATCCAGGCATTAAAACATTTCCAGTACTTCCACCATTCATTGTAACTGATTAAGGAATACATTTGTTCATATCCAGCTTGATAAAAGATGACCAATATTAGGGAACCTCCACGGCACATACTTTCTACATAGGGACACTTTCTTCCAAAGCATACAAGGAAATTCATTATAAAATCATTACACGTGATATAAATAGATGTGTTAAAAAACAATTAACTCTCCAATGCAGAGTGCTGATGATGGGGAAATGTCAAAATGACGATTAAGTGATAAAAGAGAACCTCAACCACTGCAGCGCTTCACATGTGAATGCTTCCATGGTGTACAGGGCGCCATTACTTTTGTTCTACTTTATTGCTTGTCATAATTTAATTATTTATGATTATCTATCTATGTTTATCTATGTTTATCTTTCTGTCCAGTCTTCTTTTTTTGTTTATCAATGTGTATATTCATCTAGTTTTAAGCTATTTAAATTATATTAGCTATTGTATAATAATCAGTGTGTATGCTGATCTGATATGCTCATCTGTGTTCCACCCAAACAAACAAACAAACAAAAGACTCTGATTTTGGCTTTTACAGACACGCCCACAACTCCACTTCACATCCTCATAGATCATTATGAGGAGAGGATGTACTGTATGTTTGCAGAGCTGTAACATGGCTTTCAAGTTTTGGGGGCGGAGCTTTGTGTGTGGATACTGCATAGGGTCAGTGATAAAAAAAAAAAACATCCTTAAACTCTTATTCAACTCCCTCAGTTTAACAATTTGGGTTTTTCTTGATCACGATCTTACCAAATGCTTACAAATTTCACTATAAAGCATTTTTGAAGTGCACTCTTCATTCTTAAAGTGTGTATTAAGCAAAGTCAGTCTGTACCTCACAGCCTAAAGTGAGCTTCCCTAAGCACCAGATTCAGCCTCATTGTTTAACCCGCCTTCCACGTGGATAATCACGATGACCCAGAACCCGTGAGCCTCTTCCCTTCCTCCCTTCATCTACTTGTACCCCATCATATCCCACAATTCCCCTGGTTTCTTTTCCACGTTAAGTAGGTGGAGGGGGAGTGTGCTGTCACAGTGATAAAGCTGTGCGGCTCTGCTGGAGAAGCCACACAGAGACAATAGCGATGGGGTCAGCGGGTGGGGTGGGGGGCGGTATTGCTGTCACTATAGAAACGACAAATTCAGAAGACAAAGTGCACTAAGGAGGTGTACTCGGAGGGTCCTAGAGGCCCAGGACCACAGGGGGCGGGGTAGAGAGATGTGAAAGAGAGCGGGGTGTAGAATGGATCAAAGCGGAGAGGGGGAGCAGGGGAAAGTTTTGAATAGAAGATGGTGGCTCTATACATTATGAAAAATTTTATGTAAGTTAACCAACATGGCAGTGTGTCATCAACAGTGTGTTAACATTTGCTACGAGGATGAAAAGAGTCAATGATGGGTTGTTAAAGTAGAGTTACACATACTGTTCATACTTTAATACTTTTTAGTACTTCACAAGATTCTCTTTTTAGGTTTTTTTTAAGTGAAAAAAAAATCTGAGTTTGTCATGTTAACTAAGAAACCACAAAATATGAACTCATCTGTTGCTTCTGATGGAAGCCTTGACATTTTATACTTCAAAATTTCACTGTACGAACAATTACATATTTTTTATATCCTTATGCTTGTGCATTTTTTCTGTCTTGTTTTTTCCACTCATAAAAGGACAAAACACTTTTTCTTTCACCTGTAATGGGTAAAAATGTAACAGAAAAAAGGGAAAATAAAATGAGAAATAAAAAAAAATGTAAGTGGGTTATAAATTAGGCAATAGATAACTGTAATACACAAATAATACACAAAAAGTAGTGGGAATGCTGTACACCACCGATTACAATATATTTAAACATTTTGATATTTTATAATTAATGCTTATATTATTGTCAATGAACTAATAAAGAAAGATAGGATAGAATAGAAAGATAGAGAAATGTAAATTTTAAAATAAAAAAAGAACATTTACAAATTAAATTACAAAAATAAAATATGATTAAAATATTAAATATATAAGATTTGGCATTTTAATGATTTAGCGTCCTTTTTATTTTATTAAAGATCATTAAGTAGATTTTTTCTATGAAACCCTTTAATTCTTTGATTAAATTAAATTTCACTCAATTAATACAGTATTTTGGGTTCATTTCAATAATAAACACGGCTGTGCACACTATTACATCATTAACAGAATTGACTGCTTTGTTTCGTGCTTCCACGCTTGTGTATCATCACACACTACTGTGTACTCTACAGACCTTTGTGTTTTATGAGGCGAGTGACTTTCGCAGAATTGAATGAGCTTAATTGTTCAAACTTTCCTTCTTCTGATGAATAACAAAAGCAGTAGAGGAAGCGAAACAGCTCGCCTCGTCACGGTGGGGACGCAGGCCTGAGACTCGCCGTGCCTGCGGGGTAAAGAGTTAATCTCACACAAGAGTTAATCTCACCATCGTCCTGCTGTGAGGGACCCGAGGAGACACAGTGGAGCTGACAGGAGGACAATTGAAGAGGAGGACGTTGCTGCAGACTCAGCTCTCAGCAATGTCAGGGCTAAAGATCGCAGTATATCATAGGTTAAGAACTTTAATACGATTTACACACGGACCGCTTTGATTCAAACCTAACCAAGTTTTTACTTCCATAATGGAGCCATGTGGTTAATGATGCAACATCATTCTCAAATCTGATCCTTCAGCAACAAGCTTGTGTAAGGAGACATCAAGCAACACACACCTATTTTACTGGGAAACTTTCAACAGTCTAGAATTAGCCCTGATTTGCGTCTGCATGGGGGTTTACTCCTGGTTTCCTTGTTTTTTCCCCCCCTTTTTTCCCCGAAACATGCATGTGACTCAAATTGCCGCTAAGGATGAATAATCCTCTACTTGTTACCCATTTTATTAAAATACAACATGATTATAATAATGATGAGATCAGTATCAGATCCTGGATCAGTAATTCTAATCCCAGGATTATAAAATCCCATGATTACAGGTGGAGTGATGAAGAAAGGTTAAGGATAGAGATGAAGTTGTATAGAGCGAAGGACCTCCTCAGTCTTTGTTATGTAAATGTAACCACTGACTCGGACAGGTTTCCCGGCCTCTGGTTGGTTGTGTGGGTTTGAACTCGAAGGCGTGTATGAGAACAGTGTGATCTGCGAGCCGGACCGTCCCAGACTTTGAACCGAGACATGAGCAGTGGGTGAGAAGGAAACTGCGTCAAGGACCCATGAAAAAGACTACTGGAGGGGAAAAAAAAGCACTCTTTGTTTGTGGTGTTAATTGATGGACGCACCGTCAGTCAACACTGAGATGAATCCTGGGAAGTTTGAATGCATTCCATTGTCCTGTTATTGTCTTCCCATTGAGAAAAACAAGTAATGGTAAATATGAAAGCATTTCCTTTTAAAGGAAAAAAAAAACAGTTTAAATGTATTCTTTCAGGCTTATATATATATATATATATATATATATAGTGCAGCAGTGCAAAAGTTTGCAAACCCTTAAGACAAAAGAAGACTATTGGTGATGTAGGTCTTATCACTGTTAAAACTCTCATTCTCATTATTTAGTATTTTGTTGATGAAATTAAATTTACACAAGAATTATGTTAAATTGATATGATAAATATAATCAGTTAATCAGCCAAAACAGGTTTTTAGTTTTTACACAGAAGATGAGAGTCTCAGAACACTTACAATAAATCCTTAACAAAACTTTATGAATTAATATGTTTATAAATAAGTTAATAAATTCAGTCATGATATGTGTGTTCATGACCTAGAATGGGAAAAAAGGAAAGAATAAGAAGATTCACTGCAATAAAAAAAAGTTGCACTAAGAAAAATGTAAACGTTAATATTTGGGAAAAGTTAAAATCAAATATAATGAATATAGAACTAGGGATTGTGGAGGCCAGTGCATTTATACCAATGTTTTTACTACCATGATGGGACCTCCGGTCAACATTCATATGTGCATTCACACACCATGGGCAATTTAGTAACGCCAATGAACCTAATCTGCATAACTTGACCTACAAGGTGACAGTGCTAACTACTATGCCACCGTGCCACTATATATACAGTATATGTTGGCACGGTGGCATACCATACCAGTATAAAAGGATAAAGATATAAGATATGGTGTGTAACAGCAGCAGTAGGAGTGAAACCACGACGTATGGAATGAAATGATGTTCATTCCGTACTTCAAGTTCCAGTTTTAAATAAAATGAAAATATTTGTATTAAATGCTTAAATCAACTTTTCATACTTTCCATACAAATGTTCCTTCGTTTGGTAACTTTTTTAACAGATAAAAGTTATATTATTATTATTATTATTATTATTATTATTATTATTATATGTATTGGCCAATTTTGTTTTGCTGTTTAATTCTTAATATTAAACACTTGAATAAACTTTTCATACTTTACATTCAAATGTTCCTACTTTTGCCCCAAAGACAAATATAATAATAATAATAATAATAATAATAATAATAATAATAATAATAATAATGGAACTTTTATCTGTTGAAAAGTTTACTTCTTTAATTTGAATTCTCCACTTTCATACGTTGTGAGGTGGGGGGGCTAAACTTTACACTAAACTCTAATACAGAGTTATAATAATACATCCTGCAGTTCTTCGTGATTAGTAATTGAATAACTGACACTTAATTACATTTTATAACAAAATAACTAGAAAGAGTTGCATTAATAAAACTTTGACAATGAAGTTATTAAAGAATGAACAGATAACGATATGGATTGTGAACAAAAGAACCTTTATTTTTAGCTCCCCCATAAGGCCCTTTTACTTCCTGGTTTCTTTCTTTATTCATTTTCCCTCTGTAATTAATAAGGTTCTTTAAAATCTTCTTTACAGAGTCAGGGAACTCAGGCCTAACCCGCCCGTGAGATCCGGTCCTGGTTTTCCGGCAGCCGTTCCTGCCCTCAGTGACCAGCCCATAGAGTATGAATGGAGGGGTAGGAGGTGTTGTGGCGGGTGAGGGGCAGTTGAACACTAAACCCTAGTTTTACACACACACACACACACACATACACACACACACATACTCACTCACATACACCAGCCTGCTCTGAGAAACTTGGCTACGGTCATGTTACTCCGTCTAACTCTTTCTAAGGATACCATGCTTTCCAGGAAATAATTCTGCACAAAGTGGATCACGCTTCAGGTTTAAGTCTGCACACGAGAACTAAAGTAAGTGATTTTTGTATCAGCTCATTGTTCAGCAGGTGCACAACTGTCTGTATTTATATCCATGTGTATAAAGAAAGGTTTGTACATTATTATAGACCTGTATTCAGATGGAAAAGTAAGTTGGAGAGAAGGTTTGAGTATGAGACTGGTGTATGCTACCTGTTCAGCTCAACAGTGCACCTGTTCAGGAAACCGCTCATCTCTCCACTGACCTTATTTTCCAATGAGTGGCCACCGGGACAGCGAGTAATCTGATTGGTGTTGATGCATTTTTCAAATAAAGCTGAAGCTGTTGAGACATTTTCTAATAAAGCAAGCTCTGGGAAGAGCTCCAACTTTAAGGCCAGTCACGGGTTTGTACTGGATCAGAGTGCTACTTCTTATATGTCATTGTATCCATGGTAACGGCTAATTCACAGCGATGCCGTGCACATATTCTGATGTTGAATGTAGGAATTAGAAAAGTCTACAGTTGTTGATGTTTTTTTCATGTACAGAGATATTTATTTACTTCTGTATTTATATGAGTGGTGTCCGAGCCAAACCGGGACTTCCTGGTGAATGAAGGAGTAAAAGCGATTGACATTTACTTTTAAGAAAAGTTCCAGCACAGTTCGATGATGAAGAAAGACTCTTAAATAAAGCAAATGTTTTAATGAAGTCCATACATCCTGCAGCCGTTCCCATGAACATTCAGAAAATTGATAGACAACTTGTCGATTGTCAATCCTGACCTCGCTCTAAGCCATTTCCACATGTTTGGGCCATTAAAGGAGTTCCTGGGGGGCCAGTGTTTCAGACAGGCAGTTTGATCATGGCTCCAGCGTACAGTTTCTACCTTGATGGTATCTAAGCACTAGTGAAACCCCGGGAGTTTATCTGAATTTTGTTTTTGTTTTCTAGAGTCTGAGAGAAAGTTGAACTAACTAGTAGAAATTACTTAAGGTCTTTGTAATAATTGTCAAATTGCTTTCATCTAAGAGGAATAAAACAGTAAGTGAAAATAATCAGGACACTTAACTTATCGTTATCATGAATGGAAGTAATACTTGAACTTTAAGTCTTAGTATACAGTAGCATATATTTTTTATTTAATTGAGAAATAAGGTTGGGGTTGTTTCCACGGTAATTTGACAGACTGTTAGTGATAATGAATGAATGAAAACCCATCTGGGTGAAAGCATAAATTGGCCCGTGTTTATTTTTAATTTATACCCAGTCAGGAGCAATTCAATAAAAAAAAAAACGCATGCTGGCAGTGCACTTATCCTGCAGATTGTACTCCTGGGGGATTTGGCTTTAGTGGGGTCTGACACATGACTAATGACACTTGGTGGATATACGCCACCCCTGCACCCACGCCGTAATAGACTTATTTCCCGTTGTCCATGTTATCACTTTTCCTAATCACTGTCCATCTGCTGAGGGGGTTTCGGGGTGTCCACTGGATCAGCTGCAGTGCTTTGTTTGTCAAATCTGTGCTTTTAGATCAGGTCACATGACTCAAGGCCCAGGAGTGACCGTTGGTGCTCTTTATCCGCACAGAAACAGTCCCAGGACACGTGCTTGTGTGTGTGCGTGTGTGTGTGTGTGTGCGCGTGTGTGGGTGGTGTTTACTTTCTTTACTTCCTTAAGTATATCTATAAAACTATACTAAATGTTAACAAGATGAACTCACGAAGGCTGACACTGGTTATGATTTACTTATTTACAATAACTGAAAAAAAAAAGATTTTATTAGTGCCTTTTACTGAGACATTGAAAGCTTTGATCTTTTTTTTTTTTAATCTCCAGTGCATTTACTGTACTCTACACTGATAACTACCTGTAGTGTTTACTTCACCTGTGCTTGGACCAACAAGGTGCGGACTATCACATTAAGTGTATGTAGAGATTATTATTAGCGCCATTTCAGTTCCACTTTGTACTTTTAAATGTATCTCTTTTGATTTAAGTCAAAACATCAAAAGTACTTTACTTTTTTTTACCTTAATATAAAACTGTAAAGAATGTGTAGCAAAAATGGAATTTTGGAGGAATGGTTGTTCAAAAATGAGCACTTTTGCCAGGGTTGGAGGTGCGAATTTCACCTCTATGTGCCTGTGGTTCACCCTGTGTTTTATGGGTTCCCTCTGGGTCCACCAGTCCTTTCCTTCCCCCAGTCCAAATGCATCCACTATAAGCTGATTGGTGTTTTCAAATTGTCTGTAGAGTAGGATTTGGAATGCGAGTGTGTGCATTCGTTCCTGCAATGGGTTGACACCCACCCTGTGTTATAGGAATCATTTCTCTCTCTTTTTTTTTTTAGTCTTAGATATACCACGTTGCTGTTGATTTCTCCATCTGACTTATTAGAACAGCATCTCTGTTTGTACTGTAGTTCCAGCCGCAAGTCACAATTTTATATTAATGCACTAGTGTCAGAACTTTGTAATAGTCAGGAGGTTTTCCAACAAGGACTGAAGGAACTCAGAAAAGAGGAGGTGACACTTTGAGGTTTCTCTTCAGGAGAGTGTAAGGAAAGAGAGAGAGACTGGTGCTGGAGTGCCCGTTTATACCTGCTATCGTTTAAGTGAGAACAGGAAATAACTTATTTCACGGACATTATAATCCCATCATCCATAACATTACAATACAAAATATTATGCCCAGGCTTGTGTAGGTTCCTTTTGTGCCACATGGGCAGTTCTGGCCCCCTCTTGGTTTGGCTCTGCAGTACGATGTCTGGCCCTTTACATGCTGCGGGTTGTGAGGTGGGGCCTCCATGGATTGGACTTGCCTGTCTGGCGTATCCCATGGGTGCTTGATTGGAGCTCTGGAGAATTTGGATTGT
>JAOVVB010065155.1:0-14191 GCA_028570985.1 Heterobranchus longifilis | reverse complement strand
ACTCAGAACTGCTGCTAGTCTCCTAAAGAGGCGGGGCCGTAACTAAACACAGGTGACACAGATACAGGAAATGACTCCAAGATGGGGGGGGGGGTCTCTGGAAAGAAGAAAATGTCGATGTATTGATGTTCCAGACTCACTGTCTAACTTGCAGAAAAGAAACATTTATTTGCAATGTTTCGGTACTAGACCATCATCAGGCAAAAACTGGGCTAGTACCGAAATGTTGCAAATAAATGTTTATTTTCTGCAAGTTAGTGGACAGCGTGCGTGAGTCTCTTTTAAACTTTTGACCTGTTCGTCCACCTGTCTCATGAAATAGATGTGAGAAGTTTTCTTCAGTTTTGACTCCTTTCTCATTGTCATGGCTTCATCCGTTGATAGATAATGCTCCCGGTACCACTCTGATATGTCACTGTATTTGCTTTGCAAATATCTAATATATATATTATATCTAATATATATCTGCCTCCTTTACCGTCTCTTATTTTAGTAACAGTTCCACATCATTGTCGGTCCATTTTTTGCCATGCTGTTCTTCCTTCGTAGTATTTTCTGTTATTTTTATTATTAATAGTTCTTATAATATATCCATGATTTTCGACTTCTGAATCCATGTGTTAAATAGAGAATCTGCTCCCTGTTTACACGGGTACGCACATGCCCAGTGTCTGTGAGTGGTCATGCGAGATGCGTCTTCAGTCGTTTTAATATGGACGGAGATTATTTCTGATAATGCCAAAACGCTTATGGATGGAGATCGTTTTTAAAATGCTATTTTAAAATGAAAACATAGTAATGTCCATGTGGCTTTAGTTTCTACTTTTAGGCCTGTTATGAAACCTACAACAGGAATGTTCAAATTAAAATGAAAGAAAGCAAGAAGACAGGCAGCGAGCGTGGATTGTGTAATGGAGGGAGAGAAAAGCGAGGAGCAGAGAAACAAAGAGAGAAAGCTCTTTGCTGTCTGCGTGTGGTAAATCCCAGAGTCTCCTTCAGCGGGTCATGGGACGGGCTTCGTCTCATTTGGACTCTTACGAAAACGCTGGGGGAGGCTCTCAAGAGCTCTGGAGAGGACAAAAGCTGGAGGATTTTTCTAAGAGGACAGAGAGCTCAGGGTCACACACAGTCCCTCGACGCCCCGCTGCGATCAGAGATGGGCTGAAAGAGTTTGATCTCACACAAACTCTGCTTCTCACTCATGCACAGAAATGCAGGGACAGATTGTCATGGACACATACAGCTGTACAGCTGTGACCTTTCTGCCTGCTTCGTTGCAACCATTTCAGGAGAGGATTTCTTCTTCTCCTTGTGCTCTTTCTCCCTCTCCTCCTCAGTTGATTAATATTATATTTTCAGATAAAAGAATAATAGTAGAAGGTTGATATTTTGTATTTCTTGTTAAATGTTAGCTGTGCTCTATTTACAACATGACAATAGCAGAGTAAGCCGTATGACAGAGCTCGCCTCAGTATCTTAAAAGCGATCACTTCACAAAAGACTTTGGCTTTGTAATGATCCTCTTTCCTCTCTCGTTCCCTCTTTTCTTTCTCGCCTTTTCAACAGCAAAGCCCTAAGCCATCTTTTTTTTGAAGAAGAAGAACAAACATAAAACTGTGCACAAAATCACCATGTTAAATTTATGGCCTGCCCTTTCTGACTGACTACCTCTGATGTTCCCATCGTGACATCCTCTCAGTCCAGATGGTTCAAAAAACAGGTCTCAGCAGTACACAGGCGTGAGACCTTGCACGACTAAAGTGACAATTTGTTTCAGTCCAGGACAGACAGACACATGTAAACACATGGCTTTGACTACTGTGCATGGCCATGAAATTAAAATAATAGACATTTTGGGAAATATGCTTATTTATTTTTCTTGCCAAGTGTTGGATGAGAGGATTTCATCACTCTTACTGTATGTCTGTAAATACAAAGCTACAACCAGCAGCCGGTTTGCTTAGCTTACCTTATCTTAGCATAAAGACTGGAAACAAGGAAACTGGCTCTGTAACACAATCTGCATAACAGCACCTCTAAAGGTCACTAACTACCACGTAATATCTCATTAGTTTAATCTGCACAAAACTGAAGTGTAAAAACGAAAAGTTTGGGTTTATACAGTGGGTAAAGTACTGGACAATTTTGGTCTGATATCCGGGCCAAGACTTCCTCTTCTGTTTATGGTCCAATTAGCAATTTGAGATGCGAGAATGGAGTTGGAGTTGAGAAACAACGTCTCTATAAACAGATATCTGCATATGAATGCAGATAAATAATAACAAAAAGCTAATAAAAAGCTAAATGATGGATTCTGAGATTACATTTCAGCCAATGTGTTCCGCCTCTTTTACTCTCCGACTGTTTACCTGCATGCAAAGCCCGCTCAAATGAGATTGGTCAATGCTACTCCGACTACAAACTTCCGCTACCCAAATCTTCTCCCTTTGCCTACAGAATCTGCATTCATATGCAGAGTCTGTTTATAGAGATTGTGTGCCAGATTATTTCTTGGCAGAGCACATAGTGACTTAGTTGTCGAAATTGTGAGGTTGCCAGGCATCCAGCGGAAACTCTCAGTTGTCCTTTTTACACTTTGTTTTTTGCACGGATTAAACAAACAAGATGCAGTATAACATGTTCATTAGTGAGCTTTAAAAGTTCTGGTAGGCAGATTTTGTCCTGTTTCCAGTCTTTAGCTACAAAGTGTATTTCCCAATATGTTGAAATATTCCTAATCTTGTAACACGCTCTCCTTTCCCAGCACTGCACAATACAAATACATCCCCTGCTGTATTAACCAACACTGTGTACAACTTTGTATTCTGACAGAAAGTCTTTGTTTTCTTTGATAAAGCCTCTCTACATCCACGCCCCTCTCTTGTCTGGTTTAATTAACTGCACTGTATCGACTGCACCTTTCTTTTTTTACACCGAGAATTTTGTTTGAAGGACTAGTCTCCGACGGTTTATTTGAAGGCATATCCAAAGTGTCAACGCATGTATTGAAAAGGAAAGTACGACAGGATGTTACAAAGTTCTGCTATAAAAGATTTGCTGCTTGCAGTTGGATGTACCCTCAAAGCTCAGAAAACCCTCATTATATTGTCAGCGACTGATCCCCAATAGGAGGCTTATGGTATATATCGGTGTGACATTCGGGATGATAGCTCGGGGAGGAACTTGGCAGGTACATAACTGTGGCTCAAGTAATTGGGCTACAGGGGACATTTTTGAGTGACCAAAGCCAGCGCGGGCAGACAAACAAGTTGGTAATGAGAAGCAGCAGAGGCTGGCATTCTCTCACACGATGCAATGTCAACTGCTTTTGGTAACACAAAGTGTGGTATCAAGGCACAATGTGGAAGGAAGCTTCTCTGATGGGTTTTTTTCTTTTTTCAAACTGCTTCTGCTCTGGTGCAGAGGAGCTGTCACAGTCCAATTAGTGAGAAAATATAAGAGCTGAAAAACAAAAGGGAACGGCAACATAAAGTTACTTAATAGGCCATTGGGCCACCACAATCTGTACAGCGGCTTCACTGCTAATTGGTGCAGACTCTAAAAGTGTCGAGGAATCTACTTAGGAGACCAACAACATATATTTCAATGAGATGCAAATGAGATTTAAGGTTTTAATGCAACATATATATTTTCATCCAATTTCCTTAATGTATAATCAATACAAAACACAGCTTCTGTTTGTTGCTGTGTTGTATGCAGGTACACTGAGGGTCAAATTACTTTAGAGTGAACATATTATGCTCAGTTTCAGGTTCATACTTGTATTTTGGGTTTCTACTACAACATATTTACATGCTTTAATGTTCAGAAAACACTTACTGCTCTTGGCTGCTGCACTTGTATTCAGCCTCTGTCTGAAACGCTCCGTTTTAGGGCCTGTCTCTTTAAGCCCCCCCTCCCAAAAAAGCCCAGTTTGCTCTGATTGATAAGAGTTTCTGGGTCTCTGCATCTGCACTCTCGGCATCTCTGCACCGTCCGTTGCAGCCGGGGAATAGCGGTATAGCGGCACTTTTTATCGTAAACAATCACCAAAAACTACATAATCGGACGTGTTCCAGTAGGATTGTGATCCGAACTTTGAGGAGAAATTAGCATTAGCATGTAGCAGTGTATGTAATGTAGAAAGCTGCAGCAGCGTGCCTGGAGAAGATAAATAGATAAATACAAATTTGTCACCTTGTAGCCAAAGTAGAATTTTTTTTTTGGAAATGGTGTGTTCAGAGCAGTACTTTTACATAATGTTTATCTCATTATTTGAAACTTTGGCCATGTTTAATATGAACATCCAACATTGTAACTTTATAAGACGGAAAATAAGGAAAAGCATAACAGGCCCCCTTTAATGTGCGAAAGATTGTTCAGTCATTTAAACTCTGATCATGATGCTTCTGCTTCTGACTCACAGAAAGACATTCCTGGCTTCAGTTGATAATCTTTTGTGTGGAGTTTGTGTCTTCTCTCTGTTTGCATCTCCTCCCTGCTGCAGGGCTCCTCGCTGTGCTCTGATTTCCTCTGACACTGAAGTCAGGTTGATTTGAAATTTTAAATCACCCGTTTTTCTGAATGTAAATCACTATTTATGCAATCAACTGGTGGCCTGCGCAGGTGTTTCTCAGCTGTCTCCCTACCCTCACCCCACTGTCCTCCATACGACCCTGAAAAGGATTCAGAGTGAATGAATGAATGAATCTGCTCCATAACCATGGTCGACAGTAAATTTATGTGACAGAGATTGCCATGGAATGTAGCACTGATGATTGGTTCATGCTGTGCGCTTTGTTCAGCCTCCCATGCAATAAATAACTGCTGTCCTGCCTCCCATTCAGCGGAGGTTATTTCTTTACAAGTTTGGTGACACGCCACCTAATTAGCCTTGAGTGCAATAGTAGCACACTCCTACTTATTTATTCATGGAATATGCGGCTTACAAAAACCTCATGCTAATGTAATCATTTGGTGTCCATTTGAACCTTTGTGGATATTTATCCTGGGAGGGAAAAAAAAACCTCCCATCAGTATTGAAATAGACTGTGGCTTCACCACAGGAGCGAAATCTGCACTCAGAATGGCCTTGTGTCATTTGCATTCATGCTGCCCTCCGTGGGACTGAGTGAACCTAAACCACTGCAGGAGGTTACACAACTCATGCTTCCATCGTATTTCACATCCACAATTTACTCAGCTGCTTTCTTCATTACAACTGTAGCCAGCACATCAAGAACCTCCCAATAATAACTTGTTAGCAGAAGCTGCAGTTACTCATAGAAGATTAAATGAATATCGCCGCAGGCGCTCATCAATTATCCATCTTTCACAGGATGGCACCAAGGTCTTTTTGGGTTTTCGTTTCAAAATGAGATATCCACCCTTTTGAGAAATATGTGCTGCAGCCTTGTACAGAAAGATCACAAAAACACTGTTACAAACTGGATCCTCTGTATTTTCTGAATCATGAGCATGGAATTTCAGCTGAAGATTGTTTGACTGTTTGGCTTCACTCCTCATTGCTTAATAAATGTAGCCTAATGTTAACACAACCAAAGTCATTTCAAAAAGCATTGTGTCATTAACTCAAAGCATGCATGTCTCTTACCGAAAACATGTTGTCTTTATGCATTTTTCTTTTCTTTTTGTTTTGTTTTCCAGGCACCACACGGCTTCCTCGAGACGGGGAGGTGCCAGGAGTGGACTACAACTTTATCAGTGTTGGAGACTTCAGGATCCTGGAGGAGAGTGGACTTCTACTGGAGAGTGGGACCTATGATGGTAGGAATCACCACAGTGTTAATAACATGAGAAACTGCATGCATTTATGTACACGATTCACACGGACAGCTCTCTATAATGGAGTGAGTGTAAGCTCGATATTCACAGTCCTGAATGACTTACAGCCTGCCTTAGTGAAATGTGACAAGCGGGACGAAATGTATTGATCAGTGAAACATGATTAAAGACTTGTGGGATGTGACAGTCAGATTAGCAGCGATACTTGCAGCCCTTCGGATGAACTCCACTATTCTGTTCCTCCACACTGTGTTTACAACGGGACACTGAGGGATGAAGTATGCAGACTTTATATTTAAATTTAAATGGAAATACTGTAAAAATCAGGACAATGTGTAACTTTTTTTTGTCATCAGGGATTAAAATAAACCTTACATTTAAGAATAGACGTTTTAGAACTAGAAATAACCAGCAGATGATGACAGTTGTGATATGTAGGTGCAGATTTCTCATTTTATTGCTGGCATTCAAACAGTCAGTGGGCTAAACACAGTGAATTAAAGGGCCATAGCCACAATTGTGGCCATATGTTCTGTATTGCAAATACAGAGTGTAACCAATTATGTATACATGCAAACAAAAGGAAGGAACGGGCTCCACTTACACTCCCATGAAAATCAAGTTTTTAACCATGGTAACATGTCTATATGGTGTTTTTTTCGTTGCTACAAGACATATCATGAGTGAAATGATCAGTCAACTCCATGGTTGAACATTTCTGCCTTGAAACTGCAGCAACAACCCTTTAAAAAAAATCCAGATTCAGACAGTCAGGTTTTATGACATCATATGTCTTAGGAACCAATCAAATCACTTGTGGTTTGGACATTCTATGGAATGCCCCAGCCTCAAGTGACAAACATAACTATGGCAGTGTTGGTGGGCGGGGCTTGAGGCCAGATCCAGAATTTCTTAATGAGAAGAGTAGATGTGCTTCCAGCTCCTTTTCAGGGTTTAAACTTTTTTTTTTTTTTTTACTTTTTTTGTGGGAAAACATGTTAAACAAAATATTAATTAATGTTAATTAAAATATTAATAGCAGCATATATTTTTTTTACATACTTGAAAACATGGAGGAGGAGCACTTTAAGTATCTTAAAATCTATAGGGTGCTACCAACAGGGAGCAAAAATCCATTGAATTATAGGCTGAGCACTTAAAATTTTCTTCTTGCATTTTTTACTCTTATTAAATCATTAGCATCAGACGTTTCACCTTCTGAAATTTGTGAATATGTGAATTCAATACGCATGCATATTTGTGGTGTTTCTCTTTAAAATTGCATAATATATGCTTGCGCTCGAATGTAATTGAGGTTTATTTATGTGGACATGTGTGTGTGTAATGTAAGCACACATTATTTTTTTGTCAGTGCATAGAATGTACTTCCCTCTGTGTGTTTATGCGTCAGTACCAGCACATCTTTGTCCGTTATGCAAGTAGCTGCACATGCTTGTGACCTTATGTAAACCAGCCTCCTCCTTTTCCCTCCCTCTTGCCTCTCACAGACACAACCAGCAAGCTTTGGCTCATCACAAGCATCCAAAACTTGAATTTAAATTTAGATTTATTTAAAGTACCGCCTCCTCTCAACTCTCTTCACTCTTAAATAACTGTTTTTATAAATGTTCATTTGAACTGCACCTGGCTGCAGTAAACATGTCAGTGGCGGCTGATATTTTACAAGCAGACAAGCCCAGTCATGTTCTTTCTTGTAGGACGTTTACACAAGGAGGGATATTTCAGCTTGGCGAACAGCTGAATGGCCAAGTATTTACCATTTCTAACATCTTACACTACAATGGAGCATAAGCACTTGCCCTGCATTAAAAAGGTCTTGGAAAGTCAGACGGTCGCACTGTATTTGTGTCATGAGGGGATTGGAACGGAGGATTTCTCTCACATTGCGCAATGATTATAGCAATAACATGATAATCTTCCTCTCTCTTTAAGCTCATTCTTTCTTCCTGCAAATCCATGCTGCTGTGAAATGGGAGGGGATTTCTCTAAATGCTTGAGGGGCAACCTCTGGTTGCGTGAATGGACCTTCTCTGCATCATTTTTCTCGTTCCCATTCAGCCGCATCTCGTGTTTCCTATAGGATGGAGAATTAAAAGATAAAGTCAAATCCTCATCCAGTGAGAAAGCGCCTTAAGTCTGAGAGTAGCTTCCTCTGGGTGTGCACAAGTGTGTTTGTAGAAGTTTGTGTGTGTGCAATCGCGGATGTTGAAATGCATATTCCAACGTGTGATAGCGGGCCTGTTGAGGCAGGTTCTTCCAACAGTCTCTGATTGATAAGGTGTCAGTCGCCCTCCCCACCCCTCGTCCTTGCAGCACAGTGGTGGTGAAATGATAAAACACACGTACACACATGCTGTATGAGCACACACTTACACATCCCTGTACACAGAACAAATCTCATCCCTCCTTCTGTCGGGATAGATCATCTAAGAATTTGAAGATCGGGTTTCAGGAGCTGCCAATGAGCTGTCCTTCATCTGTGAGCTGAAGCCAGGTGGGATTTACACCTTCATATAGAGGGTGACCATGGGTAGAGAGGGAGACATAATAGAGAAAGAGAGAGAGTTGATATATAGGCATGCTGAGCCCCTCGGCTCCCAATGGAAAAACCTCATTCGCAGTGGAAGCATGGACGGCCTTGGCTGCGTGCAGATGTGTGGATTAGCTTCTCAAAAGTTGGAAGGTTTGAGTACTATCCCTGAGACAGAACTGAGCACTGTGATAGTGACTGTCCCCCCGCCTCCTCTTCCTCTAAAAGCCAGTCAGCACAAGCGCTGCATGGTTACTGTGTGTGGCAGAGAGTTGATCTCTCAGCAGCAACATGAACTCAGAGGAGCTGGAAGTAATTGGATCGAGGAATGGGATTTACTCCATTTGGTTGTGGTTGAAGCGTAGCCTTTCTTTTTCTTTCAAAAGTGAAAAACAAACAAGGTCAAACGTCCTCTTGTACAGGTCACATGAGTTGCAGTCCTTCTGTGAAGAGCGCATGAATTACCTTTGTAAGCGAACAGTGAGTGAGTTGTACTCAAGGTACTGAGCTAATGGGATTCTTAGCTAATCATAATGGTCTCACTAATAGTCCCAAATGACTTGCCTGAATGCTCATTATGTTAATGGTTCATGTATAACGTTTTTTCTCTACCTAGAAAATATTTTATGGGCAGTCATTTAATGCATTGCACACATAATTTCAACTTAAACACCCTTTTATCAATCATCCTGCCACAGCCCAGTCGCCAGAATTAAATGTTGGCCTACGTTTCTGCAAACTACGGATATGTTACATTTGTACATTTTATGCGTATCATATCAACATTTCTAAAGTGACATTGTTCAGGAGGAGGCAGGGAAGGTGGATGGTGTGAAACCTGGGCGAGACAGCTGCCAAGCAGCAGACAGCAGGAGACCACTGTTCGAGACCAACAAAACCAGGTGTTTTTTTTACAGGAGGTTTGGACATTTCCAGCCGTGGTTGTGGTGACAAAACCGTGTATTTTAAACCAAAACCTTTTCTTTTTCTAACCATAACCAAGTGTTTTTGTGCCTAAACCTACCATACATTAACCACAGCCTTGTCACAACATAAAATTAAAAATTGAAATGTAACCTTGCCACATATCCGCTACATTTGAAACATACAAATATAATGTATCCGTGGTTTGCAGAAACAGATGACATTTATTCTGGCGATTGGGTTGCCTGTCATCCATGACCATGTCGATCTCCCACATCCTCTCAAGAAAGGCTGATCATAGGTCAGAACACAACTCGCATGCATACTAGCCAGGAGTAAGGCTGTTTCTGTGGGTCCAGGCTTCTCTTTGATTGGTAGGTTACACGCTGGCTGCTGCATGTTGGTCCGGAGGGTCCCAGGTCGCCTGCCAAGCAGACACATCAGCCATCTGCGCCAGCCGCTGAGAGCAAGTCTTTCTGGGCTCTTGGTCTCTCCTCAGTCTCGGCGCCACTGCGGTTCAGGTTGGGTCACTCTCTCAGAGAAAAACAGAGCAGCCGGACAAGAACTGAATGGTGCAGTGAAGTGCAAGACTGGAGGGACAGCTGCCAGGAAAATGAAAATTTGCACATAAGAGGGTTTTTGTCTCTAGTAAATGCCATCTCTAATCTGCTACCAGGGAATGCAAAATTCTGCCAAATCGAGATCCACGTCAAATCTGCAATCCAATCGCCAGAATAAATGTTCATTTATAAATGAACTATAAATGTCACTGTACTTTTCTGCAAACCACGTGTTATGTTACATTTTTACGTTTCATATGTAAGCTAGCGGATATCAATGTGATCTCATGGGAAAGTGTATAAATAGCACGCCACTATACTTTCAGGACCCCTTGATGTCACTTTTACATGCCAACGTTGACAGTCACCGTTTTTTTAATTAAAACAAAACTTACATTTAGGTGTGACAGACAACAACATAAAAATATTTCATTTTGAGGAAAAACTCATTTATTTCTTGTCTCAGCTGTTGTGGTATTTCTTTTTATATTCTATGGTATCAGTACTGGTCACTGTTGAAACTATGCAACCAAACAAAAAGAGGAATGCAGATAAGTGATAGAGATCCTTGCCTGTCTTGGTTGATTGTGCGTTGATCTGTTGGTAATGCCTCGCGGCTCCAGTAGGGGGATCGCGCGACTCTTCCTCAATCAATACAGACGTGAAGGCGAGAGCTGCGTCTTTCTTCATCCCTCTCCCTCACTATTTCCACTTTTAAGGTAAATAATACCGTCCACAAAGCACTGTAACTTGTACACACTTGTTGTTAATAATTTATAATACCTCATTGTTGTTCATTATGAAAGAAATTTACGTATTTTGTACTTGTTTATTATCTGAACGTTTTTGGCTAACGCCTCGTGGTTCCGTCGTCATTGGCATTTAAGCTAGGCACTGTTGCATTCATACCTGTATTGAAGTGTTATTTCATCGCTGTTTGTGAGCTAAAATGTATTTCATAAATAAGACTGTGCTGAATTAGAATTTTGATTATTTAGGAAATGGTAAAAAAAAAAACGATAATTTAACATGATTTAGAGAAAGTTAAAAAAAAAAAAAAAGGGAAATAAAGATGATTTAGATTAAAAATATAATTTAGTCATAAATTTAGTCGTAATTTAGTCGTAAAACTGAGTGTGTTGATGTGTGGTAAGTATGAGTTTTGTTTGCATTGTTAAAATAACTCTATACAGAGATGAGTGAAGGCCAGAGCTCCATGCGTCTTTATTCATCCCTCTCCCTCACTATTTCCCCTTTTAAAGGGCACAACATAGGCAATAAAACTAGGTGGTTAAGTTTAGGAAAGCATTCGGTTAAAATAAGGACGTTTGTTAGATACATTACGTAAGTTTTATAATCAATGTAAATAATAAAAAATCAGGGGTTGTCTTGACCTCGTTAAAAAAATACAGTTTTGTCTCTAACAGTGGTCTGCTGCTTGGCAGCCGTCACCTGCTGATGAGAAATTCAGCTCGTGTACATGCAATCTGAACTAGTCACTTTAGATATGTTGATATATGATGCATATGAAACGTCAAATGTAACATATCCGTGGTTTGCAGAAACGTACAATGCCAACAATTTATTCTGGCAACTAGGCTGCAAATCTGTTTTTTTGGGATCCCCATTGTGATAATGAGTCAGATTTTAATGAGGAAGAAAAACAGACCTGGAGATTAAATTGGATGTGAATGTGAGTGCAGAACTCATGCATTAATAGCAATGCGTGGTATACTGATGGATACTCTGTGACTGTGCAGCTGTCTGTTCATGATGTTGACAAGATGAAAGTGTGCTCATGACCTTGTGTAGCGTATGCATAGTGCCCTTGACAACAGGAGTCTTTTCATTACTGGCAGCTGATTCCACCACCATGAAATTGCTTGCACGCACTTTGAAAGAGGAGGCTCGCTCTTCCTGGCTCATCAACCCTGTGACACGAGGATCACAAGTAACGTTGGACAAGCTCCCCTGCTCATCAGCTTATGAGGCTTCCCTCCATTTATAATGGCAAATGGTGCCACAAATCTTCACTGACGCGCTGCTTTCACACACCTCTATATCTGCGACACACATTTATCAGGGGCCAAGAGACGTGTTTGTAAGTAATTAATCACAGACGTTGCGTCTGGCTGATGAATGTCAGCGTGCGGCAGGAGACAGGCGGGGATTAGCCAGCAGACCCAATCTCTCCTTGCTATCGTTGTGCCACCCCTGTTAATGAAGCCATCTTTGACAAATGCGGATGAGTGTCACTTAGTAAACACAGAGAGTGGAGCGACAAGCGGGGAGGGGCAGGCTTTTATCCAGCCTCCGTCTCCTCCTGAACCTTCCCACTGCTTTGAGGAAGATGAGCATAGCTGCATTAACCCAGTTTGCGGTGTATTGTAGTTGGCACGCCTGAGGAGACGAGGCCGCACTCGAGATGGGCTCACTTATCAAAAAAGCTGTTGTGGTGTTACTGTATCGTGCTGTGAAGCTGCTGGAATGACTGTGATGTGTTCCTCAGAGCCCTCTGTTCTTCCTGGCATGCATCAGCTTCCCCTCTTTGTACCAAGCTATAAAAAGATCTGGAGTTGATAAATGTTGCTCTTACGGTACAGCATTTGTGATGTCTGCGTATTCACGCCTAAGTACATCAAAGGTTCATAATACCGTGGTCCAACTGGAAATAAGATGGAGTTTATGGAGGCTAATTAAATTGCTGAAAATCCCTATTTCCCAGCGGTGTCTCTCCCTATTCTTTAATTAATCTAATTATAAATCATGATTTAGCTGAGTAGGCTCAATCTGATGATCGCTTATTGTAAGAACCAAGTAAATATTTGACCTAACAAATGGATTTCCAAAACGTTAATGATATTATTGCGTAAACACTTCTGACAGAGCAGCATTTAGCAAACAAATAATCATAATAAATGGTAGGGATATAAATTAGTATGCACATTATTTATAATCCTAATGGAGGTTGAATAATTACTTATTCTACGCCCAAATTGAGTTCCACATACTGCTCACCAGCCATATAGATGGATCACCCCATGAGCTAAATGAGCAAATAATTTAACAAAGTTTTTGCACTCTATCCCCTCTCTTTACGGAGCACTGTTATCCCACTGAATATTTATAATCCGTAACACAAGCTTTTTCTTCATTAGGAAAAAAAAGCAAGCTGAGAGATAGATAATTGCTGTATTCAATGATCAGTGTAATTAGTTGCTGGCAAATTCCAAGTGAAGTGATTTTAATGTTACATGAGTCATGACAGCCCTGTGGTGCAGTTATCGAGGGAAAACAAAGCAAGGTTAAGAGACGTGAAAGTCATGCAGAGGAAGCAAACCTCTGAAACATGTAAATAGTCAACCTTGAGTGCTGGTGTGTGACGTTTAGAGAATTCATTTTTTTAACCTGATTTAAATCAGATGAATTGGAGTGATGTTAGACATGGTGGATGATCTCAGAGGTGTAAATATAGACAGTGCAGGCAGTGCGGTTGCACTGGGGTCCGTGGGGTGGGGCCTATGAGAGCTGAAGTCCCTCCCCTTCCGGTGGTCCCCATGGGAACCTTCGAGAGAAAAAAAGTACGGTAATGAATGGCTAGAGATATAATTTTTCATCCTTTTTGATTTGTGCCATGAATTATACATACGATATTTGTCAGTTTAAAAGATTATTTTACAAGTCATGAAAGTTGCAGGGGAGGGACGTCGCCTCTCTGTATAGAGAGCGGGCCCTCTGACAATGTGTTGGACGGAGAACAGGCTCTTGAGTGATTTAGATTGCCACCTTAGAAATACTCCTGTGTTCAAAGAAGAACTCACATTAAATTAATTGTGGTGCCATTTGCTAGATATGCCCAAACCCATCCTCATGGTTTTTTTGTAAAATAGTCAGTAGGGATATTCTACATAAACTATGTAGCTGGACAGTTTTTGGGACATTGTGTTGTTTTTTGGTCAAATATTGCAGCTCTCTTCTGTCTCGTCATGTAGTCTTCATCTTACTACGTTGTCTTTTGTTAAAGTCAGTGGTCATTTCAGCACCACAGTGAAATAGAAGGCTTGTTTTCACGTTTTGGCATTTTGACCGTCAGAGCACTATAGCTTTCTCTTTGACCTCTCTACTTTCCTAATACAATAGCCTCAGTAACTCATTCAAGTGTAAAATCCAACACACGCCTAATGGTTAAATATATATACGCCTAATGGTTTGTGCGTGCGTTCGTGCATGCGTGGTTCATAACTTGTAGCGTGCACTAGGGCCTGGTGGAATGTAACTAAGTATATTTACTCAAGTACTGAACTTAAGGACAATTTTGAGGTACTTTCTATTTCTATTTTATACTACTTTA